>OMKP01069584.1:0-10635 GCA_900302375.1 Bathygadus melanobranchus | reverse complement strand
TCAATTGATTCAGTTTGTTTGCTTGCTTCTATGGCTGCAGCACGCTGTGTTTGTGTGCCAATTTGTTTCATATCTGGCAACCCGTGGCTAGTGAATCACATAGACCAAAAGAAAAGCAGGTGTTCCGATCTGCCACCAACACTTCAAAGGACAACATACTGGCTGTAGCATTGTTGTCGGACATGCCGGTATTAATCTCTGATATATCATGGTCATTTAATGGTCATTTCATGGTTTTAGTACAGTACATGTGTTACATATAGCACCTATGTGTGTTATTCCTTATGTTAGTTTTCTGCATTTCACTCCAAGCCAAACAGCCCGTCCTCCTCTTTCCTCTATTTAGTGATTGACTCTGGAATTCAATTAAAGTATAGTAAATAGAATGTAAAAAGCCCGAGGACACGAGGTAGAATAAGATTCCAACCCCTTATCAAGTTAGGGCTACCTGGACTATGGCTCTGCCTTGACAAAAGCAGCTCTGTTTGCAGAGTGGCTGGGTACGTTCTTTGAACGTGTTTTGAACAGTGCTGGCATCCAGTAATTGCTGCTGGGTTTTTTTTTATCATATTGGAGATTCTCTGCCAACTGTGCCTCCCCTTCTCTGGTGCAGTGAAAACTCAGTGGGTTATTTCAGTTCACCTCAAAACAAATTCTTTAGTTTAATGGGGGGGCTTTTATTGCACTGATATTTTAGTGGCTTGTGGAAAGGGAAGCGTTTTAAATAGGAAATGTATTTATCCAGAGTCTCCCGACCTGTCTTTGTTATGACTTGATGGATTTAGCGAGGTCAGCAATGTAGCAATATAGCCTAGCCATTTTTCGTACTGTTCCTGTTTGAGGACGACCTCAAGTGGAAGATTCATTCACTGGGGTGATCTCAACAATTTGTCATACATCAAGGCTGCTTGCATAGCTTGTTGTATTGTAGTGGTGGTGGTGGGTAACTGTGGTTAGAAACGTCTCTGGTGTTAGGGTGTTGCATTCGTTATGGGGACATTCATTGTTAATTAAAAACCCTCCTCAACACCCACTTCTTGCAAGTCATGCCTGTATGTATGTATGTAACATTATTTCCATATTCCTTAGTAAAATTCTAAATAAACATTGTGAAGTGTGTGTGGTTGGTGGCTGGTTTAAGCAGCCACCAGCCAGAGTCAGGCTGGTTGAGGCTACACACACCTGTGGTGTATTGGCTGATCAAGTTTAACCAGCCATCACCACACACACTCAAGAGAGTGCATGCTAGCATGTTCTAGCTGCTCTGTTTATTTAACAACAAACTTTGCAATAGACCGGTTTATTCAACACCCATCAGTGTCCTGATTATGCCCCGGAGAAGCCACTTAATTGACAAGGAAGACAGACAGGAGATTTGAGTGCCATCATACCTTTTGCAGGTAGATGATAAAACCTCAGTCAGCATAAAGCACTTGGTTTGACTCTGACAAACCATAGGATATACACATGTCTGCTTTTGAGAGACTGGGGGCTACTGGTGCCTCTAGTCCTGCATTCTTTCTCTTACAGCTTTGGCACACACAGAATGCCAACAGTGTATCCTATAGCCAGCCAACGCTGGGAAGGCAATATAATCTGGAAAACCAGAACACATGGTATGCATTTGGTTTGGAGTACAATGATGAAGGGCAATATTAACATAATGTCACCTTTGTCATCCGACTTTGGACTTGCACCACGTTGTTTTGCTGAATTGAACATTGGATTTCATTGTGTCATCATGATATTTAGTTTGTGATGATATTCTGCAAGTCCACTAAACGTTAGGCCTATGCTTATTGGCTTGTTAAACAGTGTTTTCCATTACGGGTAATTCATATCTTTTTATGCCACTGTTAAACATAAACCCATTAAAGTTAACTTGAAACATGAATCCCAGTTTTTCCTTATCCTTAATCACAAACTAATTCCCGGTTCTGTTTTTCTTTTCCTTCGAAGATAAAACATCATGATTCCCATCACAGAGCTGCGGTACTTTGCCGACACCCAACCTGCATACCGCATCCTGAAGCCATGGTGGGACGTGTTCACCGACTACATCTCCATCATCATGTTGATGATCGCCGTCTTTGGCGGCACATTGCAGGTCACACAGGACAAGATGATTTGCCTCCCTTGCAAGTGGATCGTGAACCGGACCTGCGAGACCATCCCCCTTCTCAACCTCAGCATTCCCTATGCCCCCGAACCCAGGGGCATCAAGTATGACCTCGACCGGCACCAGTACAACTACGTTGACGCGGTCTGCTACGAGAACAAGCTGCATTGGTTCGCCAAGTACTTCCCCTATCTGGTGCTGCTGCACACCCTCATCTTTTTGGCCTGCAGCAATTTCTGGTTCAAGTTCCCCCGGACGAGCTCTAAGCTGGAGCACTTTGTCTCCATCCTCCTCAAGTGCTTTGACTCTCCATGGACGACGAGGGCTCTGTCAGAGACCGTGGTGGAGGAGAGCGACCCCAAGCCCCCGGGGAAAATGAACGGCTCCCTGGACAAGAAAGCGTCCTCCGTGAGCGAGGACGTGGAGGCGAGCATCCCCATGCTGCAAAGGACTAAGTTGAGAATCGAACAAGGAATAGTCGATCGCTCCGAGACGGGGGTCCTAGATAAGAAGGAAGGGGAGCAGGCCAAGGCCCTCTTTGAAAAGGTGAAGAAGTTTAGGATCCACGTGGAAGAAGGGGACATAGTCTACCGTCTCTATATACGTCAGACCATCATCAAAGTTATTAAGTTTGCGTTAATCATTTGTTACACGGCCTACTACGTGCGTTGTATCCAGTTCAGTGTCGTGTGCACGGTGGACATTGAAAGGCTGACGGGCTACAGGATGTACCACTGTGCGCACCCCTTGGCCACTCTTTTCAAGATCCTAGCCTGTTTCTACATCAGTTTGGTGGGGGTCTACGGCCTCATTTGCATGTACACACTCTTCTGGATGCTAAGCCGCTCCCTGAAGCGATACTCCTTCGAGTCAATCCGCGAGGAGAGCAGTTACAGCGACATCCCCGACGTGAAGAATGACTTCGCCTTCATGCTGCACATGATAGACCAGTACGACCCGCTGTACTCCAAGCGCTTCGCCGTCTTCCTGTCCGAGGTGAGCGAGAACAAGCTGAGACAGCTGAACCTAAACAACGAGTGGACGCTGGAAAAGCTGAGGCAGCGCATCACCAAGAATTCCCAGGACAAGCTGGAGCTGCATCTGTTCATGCTCAGCGGCATCCCGGACACAGTGTTCGACCTGCTGGAGGTGGAGGTGCTCAAGCTAGAGCTCATCCCCGACATCACCATCCCGCCCATCATCGCCCAGCTGGCCAACCTGAGGGAGATGTGGCTCTACCATACCCCCGCTAAAATAGAGGCCCCAGCTCTGGCCTTCCTGCGGGAAAACCTCAAGTCCCTCCACATCAAGTTCACCGACATCAAGGAGATCCCGCTTTGGATTTACAGCCTGAAGAACCTCAGCGAGCTGCACCTCACCGGCAACCTGAGCGCCGACAACAACCGCTTCATCGTCATCGAGGGCCTCCGAGAGCTCAAGAGGCTCAAGGTGCTGCGGCTGAAGAGCAACCTGACGAAGCTGCCGCAGGTGGTGACAGACGTGGGCGTCCACCTCCAGAAGCTCTCCATCAACAACGAGGGCACCAAGCTGATGGTGCTCAATAGCCTGAAGAAGATGGTGAACCTGACGGAGCTGGAGCTTCTGCGTTGCGACCTGGAGCGCATCCCACACTCCATCTTCAGCCTGCACAACCTGCAGGAGATCGACCTGAAGGACAACAATCTGAAGACTATCGAGGAGATCATCAGCTTCCAGCACCTACACCGGCTGGTGTGCCTGAAGCTGTGGTACAACCAGATCGCCTACATCCCCATGCAGGTCGGCACACTGACTAACCTGGAGCGGCTCTACCTGAACCGGAACAAAATTGAGAAGATCCCCAGCCAGCTGTTCTTCTGCCGCAAGCTGCGCTTGTTGGACCTGAGTCACAACAACCTCACCAGCATCCACCCGGACGTGGACCGCCTGCAGAACCTGCAGTACTTTGCGGTGACAGCAAACCGGGTAAGTGTGGGATGTGTGTACGTTTCCGAATTTGTACGTTTACTTTGAATTTACATTACATTTAGTTGCTAAGCGGATGCTTTGAGGAAACAAAGCAGAGTACAATCCAAGTATACAATCAATGTTAACAACTACAAAAATAGTCCAAAAACCTAAAACTATAGCCTATTCAGTGCAGTGTTTTACAGTTAATCAGCAAGGTACAAATTAAAACCAATGAATAAGTCATCATACATACATCAAAATGAAAATAATTCTACATTAAATACATGGGATAATAAAGGACAGTGTATTGAAAAATAATGAAAAACCAATGAGCAACATAAAATGTCTATCATGTTATTAAAAATCATGTTATTAATAGTAATAATCAGAATCTTGATCTGTTAGATTTCATCAATCGCCTTGTGAAATTACAAAATATTTGAACCTTTATGTGCTTGGAAAACATTATTCTAGCAAACCTTCATCACAACAAAAGACAACGAGGCTTCATTTGAATTCATTTCGGGGGCTGTTTGCTAAATACATACTATTATGAAGATTTAAATTGGCCTGTTTTTAATGCCATACCATTGCATTTAACAAGCTGTTTGCACTAATGGATAACAGCAATTACATACAGAGGAAAACATGTTTGGGCCTAATTAGGGGAAATTGGAGACGTTTTGAACTGACAGGGTTATTAGTTTTGTTGTGTATCGTCGTTAATATGCTTTATGTGCTTGTATAATCCAAGTTGTATATGCTGCTGGAAAATCATCTTGACATTTTGTAGTACATCACCATTTGTGGTGCAATTAGTGAAGTAGAATTATGATTCTACATTGAATCAACAGTGTTTACTTCTCAATTGTACATGTATGTTTTGTGTATGTTGAAATGTGTATACTACTGGCTATTGGTCTAAATGTAATAGTATATTTCCGAGTCTACATGTCTACACGTTTGCTTTCAGTATTGGAATAGGCTAGCCTTGTGAGACCATCCTGATATTCACGCTTGGTGTTTCGCAATGAATATCAGGCCTGGCCTTGGAGGCTAGGAATAGGTCCTGAAAGCAACTCAAAATAATCATCATTCACTTTGGTACCTATTTTATTCCTCTATCTCTGTGGCATATCATGCATCTAAAAGTAAAACAAAGGTAGTCCCCACTGGTTTTCTTTCTTCTTATTTTCGTACTTATTTGGCACAGATTTTTCGGCAGGTTAGCCTTCCTCAGCACTAACAACGTTCTAAAAGTAAGCCATGAATGTGCTCGTGGATTCATATCTATGTCCTCTGTGCCCAGATCGAGGTCCTTCCCCCGGAGCTGTTCCAGTGCAAGAAGCTGCGTACGCTCAACCTGGGCAACAACTGCCTGCAGACGCTGCCGTCGCGCTTCGGAGAGCTGACGGGCCTCACCCAGCTGGAGCTCCGCGGCAACAGGCTGGAGTGTCTGCCCGTGGAGCTGGGTGAGTGTCGGCTGCTGAAGAGGACCTGCCTGGTGGTGGAGGAGGACCTGTTCAACACGCTGCCCCCGGAGGTCAAGGAGCAACTGTGGAGGGCTGACCAGGCTTGAGTGTTATGAAGTAAAATCCAGCGGACGAACGTATGGATGTTTGACCCTCTGTTGAGATAGAGTAGATGAGTGTCAATGGAGAAGGAGGTGTTGGATGTTGGATCGCTGATCAGGGATTGAGATAAGTATGGTCGGGGATGAGGTGTGTA
Organism: Bathygadus melanobranchus; assembly: GCA_900302375.1. Lineage (NCBI taxonomy): Eukaryota > Metazoa > Chordata > Actinopteri > Gadiformes > Macrouridae > Bathygadus > Bathygadus melanobranchus. The sequence goes on along the minus strand of OMKP01069584.1, from coordinate 4,838 downwards.
CTGTGCAGCACTTCTTCTGACTGTATGGGAGCACATTGAGTTGGTTGGATGTCTTCTCTCCTGGGCTCCGAGGCTGGATCGGTGGAAAGCATGTGTCTATAAGCCAGACCCGGAGGCCGACCTGTCTGATCATTTTGCCTGCGTATGAATTTGGTTTCCTCTCGACTTTCAATGCAAAAATCAGAGTGGCTCACTCATGTCTTTGCACTAACTTGTACTGCCTCTGGCAGAATGCAGGACACATCCCCTAAAATGACACGTACAATTAGTTGTTTTGGTTATATGTATAAGCTAAATATAGCTATGGACCGAGTACTCCTTGAATTGTTTTTATATGAGGAATTATTCTACAAATCAATAGGTCATGACCAGCTACATAGTCACCACGATAGGAAAGACCGTCCTTTATGCATTGTTAAAGCATTTGAAGCTACATTACAACATGCCAACCTACCCTACTTACCCTAGAGCAAACGCTATTATTATATTACCCCCCCCAAAAAAAAGTGATTTTGTTTCTTATTTTGTGTGTGTGTGGAGAGATTCAGCCTCTTGAAAGAATAAACCTTGCTAAGAGGATTCCATACCCTTTAATCCCCAGGCAGCTGTGTTGTGTTCTCTGTACGGCAGATCAACAGGGTGTCTCATGGCAGCTGCCTGAATAATACACACAGGACAATACGTAAGGCGTAATTCCATGATTTTTCTTTATTGACAGCAGTCCCCCATGGAGCTACCAAAAGGTTTGCCAAGCAAAACGGCAGGGACTCTGTTAAGGGTATTATATGTAAAACTGACACCAAGCGTTTATAACGGGGTACTGCAGTCCAAATTCACAACATTGGGGAGAGAGTTCTTTCAGACTCGATGCTCACACGGGTTGCCAGGTTGAGGACACTGAACGAACACGAGTGCAAGACAAGCCGAGCACAGCATTGTATTTTGAGACGAGCAAAATTATTCTATTTTGACAAGCAACGAGTCCTACACTGTAAGTTGATCAGCTAATGTATACGTTTGCAATTTATTTATTGTTCGCAAATTATAAACCAGCTCGTGGATTTTTTATAACTCTATCAATGTTAGCTAGATGCATGGCTGGCTGTGTTTACGTTCACACAGATATAACGTTAGCTGAAGCTCAATGCTTACCTTACCTATTAGCCAACTTGGCAGTCGTCTTGAAATCCTTCTGGGCTCTTAAGCTGCCTGTCTTTCAAATGCAACTCCATGTTTTTCGGGCAGGTAGAATCTAGTACAATCTCCGTAGATCCAGTTTGTTTGCTTGCTTCCATGGCCGTAACGCGCTATGTTTGTGTGCCAGTTGGTTTCATATCTGGCAACCCAGGGTACGCAGAGAACCGTGAACCACACAGACCAACACAAGTCGTTCAGACCCAGAATGGACATTTCAATGGACAACACACTGGCTGTAGCATTGTTGTCGGAGAAGCCAGTATTTCGACTTGTGTGTTACATATAGCTCCTTTAACTTGTTGAAGCGTGTTTTCGGGAGAGTCTTATAGGACACAGTACAGTGTGAGCAGAAGAGAATAAGCCACTGTTGCCTTTGTTAATTTCATGGGGGTTTAAGAGAAACATCGGTTAACGCCAGTCTGAAAGCTGGCTATCTCCCAGCCACTCAACGTGTACATATGGTCCTAAAGCGTTGGACTTCACACATCCTCCTCATTGGTTTGGTGCATTTAAAACGAAACCCAAAAAGGTTATTGTGTTTCACTGCCTGTCATTACTCAACTATTGATTTGCCCATCGTTATTATTAAGTTGCCTATATCGTCAATTCTGTTAACGGTTTGCCATCGCTAGTTGCCAATAGAAATGGTCGCTGTAATAAAGTATTTGACAGACAGACAAACATATTTGCTATTTATTCCATCCACCTTCTGAGTTGAACGGTAATTTAATTGGCCACAGAATGATGAACTGTACAACTGTACGTGTAACTCCCCGAAGTTAGTCTCCTTGGATACGCTGCCAAACAAGTTTGCATCCCCAATAGAGAGAAACTGTGTGTTTGTGCCTTGTCTGCCCAGAACCCTTTGTCCCTTTTTTTGTTTTTATTTGGATGTATTTATATTTTATTTGTCTTCCATTTACCTCAGAGAAATCTGCAATGGGCTTTGCCAGAATGCTTCACATAAGGGAGTATTACCATGCCGAATGATGGTGTTTTTGTGGTTGTTATGAAGATGAACAATACTGGTTTTGTCTGCCTGTGTCATGTCATGACATTGTTTTTACTTTAGATTGAATCTCTTCAGAACGTGTGTACGCGTATGTCAGCCAGGTACTAGTTTTTGGGATTTGTTATTTCTTTGACTAACGATGCCTTACTTTTTATGATCTCTTGAATTCATCTGTTCAGAACAAAACACGCATGACTCACGTACTTTCAGGTGTGTGGGTGGGTAGAGTTTGTCTCCTGTTTCACGGTCCTGTTCAACGCATACAGATGTCTGAATGAGTCTGTTGTCATCTGGATTTAGTTGTCTTTTGTTAGGAATCTACAGAGGTTGCAATGACATGAGACAATTGCACCTTTTTGTTCAAACTGTTGATTTTGCTTTACAAATCACACTCCTCATTGTTTTGTTCTCGGCACTAGCTCAGGAGGTAGAGATGGTTGTCTGGCAACCGGAAGGTTGCCGGTTCGATACTCGGCCCCGCCTAGCTAATTGTCGAAGTGTCCCTGAGCAAGACGACTTAACTGCTCCCTACGAGCTGGTTGTTACCTTGCATGGTTAACGCCGCCATCGGTGAATGGGTGAATGTGAGGCAATGTAAAGTGCTTTGGATAAAAGCGCTGTATAAGTAATCCATTTACCATTTTTGTTCTGGTTGTGTTTGTATTATTGTGTTTTTGAGAGACATGCCAGATATGCTCCGTTGTCTGCCTGTTTTTTTAATCATGTTTATGAAGCAACCACTTGCTTATTTTAAGCTGTTTAGTCACCCGGCAAACATGCAGAAATGTTTAAATCATGTCCACAGTTCTAGCATATAAATGTATGCCGATGTTAGTCGTTTGTACTGAACAAACCTTGGCCTTAACTCGCTGGTCGAGTTTTCAGCAGTTGGGATTATTTGTTTAAGCCTCATGGACTGTTGAAAGTCAATTTGGCTGAGTTACTTGAGGGTGCCGTAGAAGTATATTACAGGGCATCGGCCGTTCATTCATTCATTCATTCATTCATTCGTTCATTCAGGTAGAAGAATGAATGCTCTGTGAACACTGGTCTTACTTAAACACTATCTGTTGTCGCGTTTTTAATCCATCTTGCTTTTCCTGCACTGGATTTACCATTTACGAATCTGCATTGCAAATCAATATAAAACTCTTGGTACTCGTGTCTAAATGTCTAGTAACGTCTTTCTTCACTTCCCCCCGAAACTTGGGTTTTTGTCCACAGGAATGTTTAAAACGAGTCAGTTTAACATTTCCTCCGCTGCGAGAGCCATGACATCATTTTTCACTGCTTCCCGTTTGTCCAAAAGACTGCAAACAGTATCTTTTAACCACACCTACAAGTGTCTTTTTGAATTGTAGCAGTACTTAAATTACTGAAATTACCCGTTAAACTGGTTCAACTCTATACTTTGTAAAACAATGCCATTTTTTAACACAAGCAGTGTTAACCACTATTCACATCTATGTAATGCATAATTTAATTTGTCAGTAACCTGTTTGATTTAGAAACAACTCTGCATGAGTATAGGCCTAGTAGGTATATTTAAGTAAGTACTAAGAATAATTAATCATTCCATTCCAATTAAGGAATGTTGATTAAATGTAACTTCAAAATTTGCATTAACGGCCTCACACAAAAAAATGTGTAGACCGATAAATTATTGTTTGAATCATTATTTAATTTTCTGACATTGCAACCAAACTCATTACTGGGTTTCGATTGTAGTGACATAAAGCCTACCAAATGTGAGATTTTCGAAGTGGATGGGATAATGTTATTGTCCATGCCTAAAAAAGGACCTTAATATATTGTGGACAACAATATAGTAAGTATGGCCAGAATGTTTTCTACCACCCTGACACCCTTATAATAAAGTTGATGCTTTGCACTAAATTGGGATTTGTCTTGTATCTCTATATCACAATGAAACACAAGGCATGGCATATTAGGCATATTAACCTTAAAGTCATAGGCCCCATATTAACCTCATAGGTCACGGGCCCCATATTAACCTTATAGGTCACGGTCCCCATATTTACCTTATAGGTCACGGGCCCCATATTAAACTTAAAGTCATAGGCCCCATATTAACCTCATAGGTCACGGGCCCCATATTAACCTTAAAGGACAATATAGTGCCTAAGTCACGCCTCTTTCGCTGTCCCCCATGGGACCTTATTCTGAAAAAAAATATAAACGCAACACTTTTGTTTTTTCATGAGTTGAAATCAAAGATCTAAGACTTTTTCTATGTACACAAAAGGCCTATTTCTCTCAAATTTAGTTCACAAATTTGTTTAAATCTGTGTTAGTGAGCACTTCTCCTTTGCCGAGATAATCCATCCACCTGACAGGTGTGGCATATCAAGATGCTGATTAGACAGCGTGATTATTACACGTGTGCCTTAGGCTGGTCACAATAAAAGGCCACTCTAAAATGTGCAGTTTTATCACACAGCACAATGCCACAGATGTCGCAAGTTTTGAGGGAGCGTGCAATTGACATGCTGACTGCAGGAATGTCCACCAGAGCTGTTGCCCGTGAATTGAATGTTCATTTCTCTACCATAAGCCATCTCCAAATTCGTTTCCGAGAATTTGGCAGTACATCCAACCGGCCTCACAA
>OMKP01069542.1:0-10238 GCA_900302375.1 Bathygadus melanobranchus | reverse complement strand
GAGGAGCGTTTCGGGAGAAACACACGTTCTGAATTATGTTGTTGGCTACAGATCTCCTCCGTCTCCCTCCACTGTTCCACACACACATGCACACGTACGCATGCATGCATGCACACATGCACACATGCGCACACATGCACACACACACACACACACACACACACACGCACACACACACGCATATATATATATATATATATATATATATACATACACATGCATACATACACACATATACGTATGCATACACATACAGAAATGAACACAGGCTCACATACACACACACATAAACACATACACATACACTAATAAACACACACACATAAACACATACACACACATAAACACACACACACAAACAAAGAGGCAAATGAAGGGAAACAGGACATGCGTGCAAGAGCTTCTCTCTGTCTCTCTATCTGTATCTCTCTCTCTCTCTTTATCCTGCTCTCTCTCTCTCTCTCTCTCTATATATATATATATATATATATATATATATATATATATATAAACCTAGCTGTCCACCACCTGTGCCCATGAGTGTGTGTGAGAGAGAGAGCACCTCATATTGCAATCGTGGGATATCTGCTACAGAGTTTATAGTGTATCTCTTTATATCTCTTTATATCTCTTGAAACAACATGAAACCTCCCCCACTCTCACATCACCCTTGAAATGTTATCATCTTCCACCACCCATCTCCTGCAGCACTCTCTCTCTCTCTCTCTCTCTCTCTCTCTCTCTCTCTTTAAATGTCTCTCAGTCATGCTCTCTTTGGCACGTTCTCATTATCTCCCTCTATTTCTCTCTCTCTCTCTCTCTCTCTGTCTCTCTCTCTCTCTTTTGCTGGTACATTCTCACTCTTCTTCACTCATTCTCACCTAGTCTTGTAAATTCAAATTTCTATTCAAATATCTTAGTCAAAAACAGTGCAATTGCAATCTACAAACATCTAAAGTACTCAACTAAGACTGTATAGAAAGAAGTTTATTGAATACTAATTGTTAACTGTCTCTCTCTCTCTCTCTCTGTGTCTCTCTCCCAGCAGACGAGGACTGTGTGAACTGTACAGAGGAGTGTCGGGTGCTTGGTCACTCAGACCGCTGCTGGATGCCCCAGTTCCCCGCGGGGGGTCCACAGGCAGAGGGGGGCGACTACCGCACCAACGTGTTCGTCCCAGCAGGGATGGAGGCAGTGCCCGAGTCCGACTCCTACGAGACGGTCAACCCCAACGGCAAGAAGACTTTCTGCACCTTCGGCAAGGAGCGACGTGACCATACCATCCTGGTGGCCAACGTCAAGCCTTACTTGAAAGCCAAGCGTGCCCTCAGCCCCCTCCTGCAGGAGTCCTCGTCCGCCTCGGGGAGCCCCACCAAGGGCTGCTCCTCCTCCTCCTCCACCTCCTCCCCCTCCTGCGCTACGGTCAAGAGCCCGGCGGACGGGGCGGAGGGCAAGCCGGCACCTCCCCCTTGCTCTTCCGGCCACTACGGCCCCCCCGACGGCCAGTACCTGTCCCCCGCCAAGCCGGCCCGGGACCAGGGGGTCTACCCCCCCTCCTGCGACCCCGTGGCCAAGGTGCTCGCCGAGGCGCGTTCTCGGATCAGCCAGGGGGCTGAGCCGGAGAGGGGTCGCGACCCCGCGGACCCTGAGCCGACGGCGCGGGACATAGACCAGCTGCTGCAGGACTGCAGAGGCGGCGAGGCCGGGGGCACCCTCAGGAAGTGACACGCGCCGCCACCCGCCACGCAGGAAGGGAGGAGGAGACGTCAGAAAAAAATAGTGGAATCTCTTGCCAAAAGAAGCCAGGGTGACGGGCGTGATGGAGGTGACTCCTGCTGCTCTGCTTTGGAGCGGAAGGTGATTGGACAACAAGATGATGTTGACATTGTGAATTTTGTGGCACAAAAATTGTAAGTGCGAACACGACTGATGACTTTTTAAAAGTATTTTTTTGGATCCTTTAACCCGGGAGGATTCTGCTCCCAGCGCCGGCCAGCTTCTAAAGTGCCCACCACGTCATCTTAGTGCTATTCTGTAAAGCACTCATATCCACGTGTGTGTGTGTGTGTGTGTGTGTGTGTCGTTGGACTTGTGTTTTCAGCCAGCGGTGTCGAAGGACTACGACTCTTTACGGTCAAACGTGACAATCGGTCAAGGGACGAAGTCGACACACACGCTAAAGGCGCGCGTATCTCTTGGGACATATAACATTGGTGTTTAACGTGTAAAAGCTATCGTACCGGAAAGAAAAAAAAGTTTGGGTTCTTCTCAGGAGTTGTGGTCAGGGTTTGGAGGAAGAAGAACTGAAGAGGAGAATTATATTCTGTGTAAAACCATCTTTCACTCATTTATATTCTTGTGCAAGCTGTTGTCTGTCCACGCTCACTATTTATACACTCTGGTATAGCCGTGCACACACAAACACACGCACGCACACGCACGCACGCACGCACGCACACACACACACACACACTGTAGCTGTTCACACAGATACACACACAAACAGATACACTCACACACGTGCACAACACAAATACACACATACTAATGCAGGCAGAGCCACACCCCCAGCTGGTCATATGTGTAATTGTCTTTGCCGTTCACCACCGATCTCTCTACTGACCTCTTTACCTATCTCTCTACCTATCTCTCTACTGATCTCTCTACTGACCTCTCTACTGACCTCTTTACCTATCTCTCTACCTATCTCTCTACTGATCTCTCTACTGACCTCTACTGACCTCTTTACCTATCTCTCTACTGACCTCTCTACTGACCTCTTTACCTATCTCTCTACTGACCTCTCTACTGACCTCTTTACCTATCTCTCTACTGATCTCTCTACCGACCTCTCTACCTATCTCTCTACTGATCTCTCTACCGACCTCTCTACCTATCTCTCTACTGATCTCTCTGCCGACCTCTCTGTTGATCTCTCTGTTGATCTCTCTACTAATCTCTCTGCTGATCTCTCTACTGATCTCTCTGCTGATCTCTCTACTGATCTCTCTACTGATCTCTACTGGTTTCTACTACAGATTTCTTGTGTGCAGTGACGTTCCATGTGTCTGACTTGGCCTTTAGGCTTTCACAATCTTGTATAAAAAGGGACATTTTTCCTCCTCAACTGTGAAAAAACATATCTATATGATCATATAGATGAATATATGTATGATTTAATGTATAGCGTCAAGATTATAGCGACATATTTATACATTTTGTTAAGGAAAAAAAAAAAGCAAGGATGTATTTCAGCGTGTCCGGAGGTGAGCGGCGGGTATTTATTGTACATTGCGAAGGACACTGCCATCGTTTTCAAGAAAATATGAATACAAATATGAATACAGATGCTTATTCAAATACAAATATGAATAAGCTAAAATGTCCCTTCACATTATCACAAGGCATAATATCATTCGGTGTGTAAATGTATCCGATCTAAATGTGTTTACATAAAAAAAGACATATTTTTATTGATTTTACTGCAATTTCTGTGCATTTGAGCCAAATTGTGATGTGTACAAAAGCTATATTGTGTATTTTATTAAATTAATATATAGTTGTGTTGCAATATACATTGGCTTATATTGTATTTTGGCAAAGGTTGCCTTAGTAGCCGTCGAACTCTGTGAGTTTGCTTTAGTTTGGGTTCCTGTTGGCAGATCTTCTCCCTTCCCCTCCACCTCCTCCTCCTCCTCTGCCTCTCACAGGCTCCAATGTTCAACACCTGAAAACCTGAGAGTCCAAAAACATTTGCTGTTTAAACCTTAATCTGCTCTCCCCGAACACAACCCAAGCTAGCGAGGACTAAGATGGCAACGACCGCCATCACAACAACAATCTTTTCTACAGAGCAGGGTTTTACCGGGCAGCTATCTTTATTTAACGACGACTACTACCAGTACTGTGTGTGTTTTTGTGTTTATTTTCTGTTATTTCCACACGAAAAGAAAAGGAGGAGGATCGTTCTACTGCCTTACCGTGCGTGCGGAGAGCTTGTTGTGTCTGTGGAGCTTGTGAACGCTTTCAAAGCCCTGGTCTGCCACAATGTGCGTTTTATATTCCTGACAAAACAAAAAAAAAGCTAAACAGGTGTCCATGTTGTCTATGTATGTAAATCCCACACAACATTTCAATCTTCTGACCTTCCCGAGAGATTTGACACTGAACAAACTCTCTGGAATCTGTTTTTTGGTAAAACCGTTTCTGTGAATCAGAGTCCTCCTCACACTCTGACTTTCTTGAGCTCGACATAAATATTTTATACACATTATTTTGGGCCACCCTCTGAAACGACAACGAGGTGGGGTTTTTCGTCTAACATTCACTGAGGATAATGTAGGTGTAACGATGGGCTTGTACGATATAGATATATATATGAATATATATATCTATATCATGCAGTACTTGGAAAGTGGAATATCCGCCCTGCGTGGAGCCGTCCATACATGAGTGGTTGCTGGTGTATTGATTCTGTGCGTTGGGGGGGGGTTTGGCCGTAGGGGAAACATAAACCTCACGTTCTCCACTAAAACACATCTCATAGTGCAGTCTTCTCATTCCAGCCGCTCTCACCTCAACGTCTGCGTACGAAGCGGCGTGCCGTCGACAGACAGCCGTTTCGAATGCTGGGACGATGTGAATGACGCAGGCGGGGTAGGAGGGGACTGTGCGGCACCAGAGTCAACCCCTCGGTGTTCCCGTAGAAGGAACCGTGGAGCTGTAGGTAGACAGCAGACTGACGTTCTCTCCTCGGTCGTCCCTGGAAGGTCTTCTCCTTTCTCGCTACTTAATTTAGCTATTTTTCACCGGCGTTTTCCACCCACTGAGACGTGAAACAAGCTGTTGTGTGGCGTCCTCTCCGACTGGCTGGCTGGTGTCGGCTGGCTGGTGTCGGCTCCCTGCGAGACGTCACTGCGTGTTTTAAGGTCCCACAGTAACATGTTTGCGCTCGTTTCTAAATGGGATATTTTTTTCTCTGCCGTCTCTCCAAGAGTCGCTTGACATTCAGCCGGCAGACAGCAACACATAATGAAAGAGAACACACGTCTCAGCATGTGAACATAGACACTCAGAGAGACACACATATACCTGGATACATAGACCCACACACACAACCGGTGAATCTTATCGCCATGCCAACGCTGGCTCACGTGGTCATACATTCTGCCTGTTTATTTGTCCGTACGCCTGTCACCTCAAACACCGAGCCATCCCCTCATCGACCCATTGACCCGATAATCAGTCTCATCCGTCCTCTGTGTGATCATCATTAGAGAGTGTTGGGACACAACAGGGACCCCCGACACCCTGGGATTCAACCCAGCAACCCAAACACACAATAAGCCATTCCACTGGAGTAGAGTTCTCTCTCTCACCCTGCCTCTCTTTCTCTTCCTCCCTCTCTCTCCCTTGTTCTCTCACTTCTCTCTTCCCCTCTCCCCCTCCCCTTCTCTCCCTTGTTCTCCCTCCCTCTCTCCTTCTCTCCCTCCCTCTCCCTTGTTCTCTCCCTCCCTCTCTCTTCCCCTCTCCCGCTCCCCCTCTCTCTCTCCCTCCACCCTGCTTCTCGCTTACCCCCACCTCCTCGCCTCCCCCGGCCTCCAGTCTGTCTATGGCCCCCACGGTCTGCTGCGGTCAGCAGTGTGCTGGAGAGCAGACATGATCCAGGCTTTCTCTCATTATTCTATAATTACAGACTGGAGGATGGGACCAGGCTGTAGTCCAGACCGCAGTATTTCTGGACACTTCACACTTGTTTTTTACCAAGTGATTATTGCTTGTTGTTCCTCCCCCTCCTCCTACTCCCATCCTGTCCTCACCTCCGCTCCACTCGTCCTCATCTCCTCCACTTCTTCCTCCTCTCCTCCTCCTTCCCTCTCGCCTGCTCATCTTCTTTCCCTCCTCTCCTCATCCCCTCCTGTCATCCTCTCCCCTCCCCTCATCTTCCCACCCTCCTCCTCCCCTCTGCTCCTCTCCTGTCTCCTCTGCCCCTCCACCTCTCCCATCGGTGATGCAACCGCTCTCAGAGTCAGAAAGGCAGCCGGTGATTCACCAGCCCAATAACACCATAACGCCATATTTGTTATTTGAAGCAAGCATCTGATGTTTGCTACCTTCTGGTTCTCCTGTGCCTCCTCCTCACCAGCTCTATACACTCGGGCTGTCAGGGTTGACTGGCTGAAAAGAAATGCAGGAACATTCATTTTGTGTGGACTATTTCAACTGCTATTGTCTAATGCTGTGTTCATTGTGATCTATCTGGAAAAAAAAGATTAAATGACTAAATAAAAACATGCTATTACTAAAAGTGATTATTTCCTTGTCCCCGTTCTCCGTGTTGCTCCTTCCCTGTCTAGCAGGATTTCTGTATTTACTTCTGGATTTTATTGCAGCTTAGTTGAAAGAGAAATGTGTATATTTGCAAACACACGTGTCACACACACACACACACACACACACATAGACACAACCTCAAAGACAGACATGCACTCTTTAAAGTTTAGCTTTGGGCGAGTGATTCCCAATTCATCTCATTAGTTCAACTAAATAGTGCAGCTCGCGCCTCGAGAGGCGAACCAAACAGTTTGAGATGATGTGTCCTAATAGCAGCAGGATGAGATGACACATCTCTCTCTGAGTCTCTCGTCAGCTGGTGATCTAGTCCACACAGGAACGTGTGTGTGTGTGTACGTGTGTGTTTCCGTGTTAGCTAACAGTTAGCCTACCGGGACTGTCGGAGAGGAAACAGAAGAGATAACAGAGGGTTTGATCGCAGACACGACGATGTTTATGTTGTTATGTAGTCTTGATGTTTTCTGGTCTGAGGGTGTCCATCTCCAGAAGGTTTTACTTTTTGTTACCTTTTATTTCGTTACCCATTTGTTACCCTAACCCTTGTCAGGTACTCAAATGTTCAGAAAGATTAGTACATATTAATATTAATTTAAAGGTACAATATGCAAGATTTGCGATTTAAAGCTAGGTCCAGTCTAAAATTTGAGGAAAAGGGACACTCGTCACCCCTCCCTCTCCCTACTCTCTCCAAACCCCGCCCACCCTCAAAAAACGAGACTTGCTAAAAAACCTTGCTGTGAGATTTCTCTACACTGCTGTCGGGGCAATTAACCTAGATCCCTGCAGGCTTAAAGTAAGCATCTCCATGACTTAATGCGCTCTAGAGCGAAAACGTGCGTATTGTACCTTTAAATTATGCAAATAAATGCACAGGAAATTCAATATGGTAGAGGCCGAGCTATAACGTTTGGATTTTATTCATAGATTGGAGCTGTAAAATCTGGTTTAAAAGCTACAAAATGGTATAATATTATATGTTATAATACAAGTTCACTTGAAAGTGAGGGTTTTATGGTGAAGTTGGTACTCTAAAAGGTTACTAAAGAATTGAAACTTGTCAAAAGGCTCCTTTAGAGAGAAACGTTTCCACACGTTAAGAGGCTTGCATAGTTCCGCACTTAATCGATCCAGAACAAAGTTATTTTTGTCACAATCGATGTGGCCATGAGAAAATTATATAAAAAGAAAAATACAGCAAGTCGAAGCTCTTGCCGAAAATCCCACCGTAGAAACACCAGCGGAGAAAAAGAGCTTTGATCCGACACATCTGGAACACTTGTGATTCTTTAAAGAGATGCTGTCACTGTTCTCACTAGCGGCCTCTCTGGCCATAGTGAGCCATGACAGGGACGATAAAATAATAATAAAACTACGAAGCAAGTAGCAACTATGTCTTCGAGCCAGCTAATAGTGAGATATTTAGTATTTGTTACCAAAATATGAGGTAGATATTTTTGCTGTTGCTGTTAGTAAGATAGTAACCCAAAATAATTATGTAATAATTATTTGTTAATACAGAACAAAATATTATTTGTGACAGGTTGTCAGTTACGCCAAACAATAGCCGCCCGGATTATAAAAAAAAAAAGGCAAAATGCAAAAGCCCCATAAATTGTATTTGTGTGTTTGTCCACAGAAGCCCCCAGGCAGTCTCTACTTAAAACAGCTGGCATATGGTGTCTCCTAAAGGCCACACACATTCATTAGCATGTGGCTGAGCCTTGCTTTCCGGAAGCTTCCGATGCCGTTCCTAATCCCAGTAAACCAAACCTCCGGCTCCCACTCTTACTTTGAAAAACTATTTATTTATTTATTTACTTTAGAATTAGAATTATTACAATAAAAAACATGCAACAAAGAACTTCAAAACCAAACAGGTTGTCTGGCATCCGGAAGGTTGCTGGTTCGATCCCTGGCTCCACCTAGCTAAGTGTCAAGGTGTCCTTGAGCAAGACACCCTAACTGCTCCCGACGAGCTGGTTGTTGCCTTGCATGGTTGACACCGCCGTCGGTGTATGAATGGTTGAATGGGAGGCAATGTAAAGCGCTTTGGATAAAAGCGCTATATAAATGCGATTTATGAAGAAGTTAGTAAGATAATAAACAGTGACCAGGGTTCGTTGAGCAAGGCATCATAGCTGGGTGATGAATAATTTGTATTACCACAATATATACCCGACTTGTTCTCACCAGAAGATACTCAACTGGTGGGTCACGACCCATAAGTGGGGCATTTTGAGAGGGTCACAGAACCAAACCTTAATGTTTACAAAGAAGCCCATGAACCTTAACCCTAACCCCCTAACCGTAACCCATTAACCCTAACCCCAACCCATTAACCCTAACCCTATAACCCTAACCCCCTAACCCTAATGTTTACAAAGAAGGCCATGAACCCTAACCTTGATAGGGTTAGGGTTTTTAAGAGATGGTGCTGAACAGATCGCCCCATGTGTTACCCACCTGATCAACCTCTCAATTAAACAGTGCAGAGTGCCTATGGATACGAAACATGCCAGAGTTATCCCTCTGCATAAAAAAGGCAGCAAAACAGACCAGGGTAATGACAGACCTGTTTCGATCTTGAGTGTGTTGTCCAAGGTACTGGAAGGAGTTGTATATGAACAGATTGAGGAATATATATGTAGGAACAACCTGTTTTATGACCTCCAGTCTGGTTTCAGAAAGTCACACTCCACCGATACATGTTTATTGTTTTTGACGGATTCAATCAGGCGAGAGGTCGACCAGGGTAACTTCTGTGGGATGGTAATGTTAGATTTACAAAAGGCATTTGACACCGTTGATCACATCATGATGTATAAGCTAAAGGCCCTTGGCTTCCACAGCAGTGCCACTGAATGGGTGCAATCCTATATAACAGGTAGAGACCAAGTAGTGGATATCAATGGAACCCTTTCTGGTGCAAAGGGGACTAGCTGTGGTGTCCCACAGGGGAGTGTCCTTGGGCCCCTCCTCTTTCTCCTGTACATTAACGACATTAAATCAGCCTGCTCCAGCCAGTTGTTCTTGTATGCAGATGAGTCTGCACTGTTGGCATCACATAAGTGCAAATCTAAAGTGGAAGAGGTTCTTAGTACGGAGTTAGTCAACATCAGTGACAATAAACTTTCATTTCATCTGGGAAAAACTGAATCGATATTATTTGGATCCAGAGCTAAGCTAGCAAAGTTCCCTGGTTTTAACATCCAAGTGGACAGCTCAGAGGTTACATCAAAAACATCAGTTAGGTATTTAGGATGTGAACTGGATGGGTGCCTATCCGGTGAGAGCATGGCCCAAATAGTTTTATCAAAGATTAACCACAAGATTACATTTCTTGCTAGGACATCAAAATTCCTTGACTGCGAAACCCTCAACATTTTGGCAGGTTCTTTAGTGCAGTGTCATTTTGACTATGCCTGTACATCTTGGTACTCCATCACCTCTAAACAGCTTAAGACAAAATTACAGACTTCTCAAAATAAACTGATATGGACAGTTCTTAAGCTTGCTCCACGTACTCATCTGGACCCCGATCATTTCAAGCAATTAGGATGGCTTCCAGTTGGAAAAAGGGTTACCCAAATACGACTCAGCCTTGTACACAGAATTGTTAACAACACTGCCCCCAGGTATCTAACCAGTTACTTTAGGTTTATCAGGGATGTCCATAAGTATAACACAAGGTCTAGGGAGTCGGACATACATTGTGTACAATTTAAAAATAATTTTGGAAAGAATACCTTTTTGTACACTGGTGCTGTTGAATGGAATAATATGCCACTCCACATTAAATCAATTCAAGGCAGGAATACCTTAAGAGGAAAGTGAAGAGTTGGCTTATGAATGAGACAGAGTAGATGGAGCTTTTACAGTGTTTG
>OMKP01069534.1:0-10224 GCA_900302375.1 Bathygadus melanobranchus | reverse complement strand
GTCAGGACAGCAGAATCACTGACCTGCTTCCGCAAGAGGCTCAAGACCCACCTATTCAGAGTCCACTTGGACTCTGAATAGCTTCACCTCCTGCCCACCTTTCCTCCCCAACCCTCTCCCCACTACCCGATCAACTTTAACCCCACAACTCCTGGATCCTTAGCACTTCCATATTTGTATGTCTTGGCTCTTTGTAGGATCTTGTAGGATCTTGTACGCTGGTATATCCCGGCACTTGAAATATAACTTAGCTTGTGTAGCATCTTATCCTGGCTACCTGCTGTTGTACAGTAAGGAGCCAACCTAGCAACTGTAAACTTGTAAACTTGCTCTATTGACCTGGCAACCAGGAATGCTTGTAACTTGTTCTATTCTAATTGCACTCTACCTTCAGCGATATATTGTTGTCTCCCTCTTTCGACAAATGTGTTACATTTTTGTAAGTCGCTTTGGATAAAAGCGTCTGCCAAATGCTCTAAATGTAAATGTAAATGTAGTCACAGCATTTCTTCCTAGAGTTAATGTGCTCGTTATAAGGCCGACTAAACGACCCTGTTCTTCAGGGATTGTTTGGATTGTATTCAAACGCAAGAGGACCAAATGTTTTTGTGGTCTGCATTTGAATCTAATGGACAATGGCCCTTCCAGACTGTAATCAAGTGCCTCTATAGATCAAGCAGCCTCCATATTAGTCATACTGTATTATTGACCAGGGAAGAAATTACCACAATCGTTGACTTGGAGCACAACAGCTCTCATTTCAAGTTGAGGACTTCTTCGGGCGGCACTTTATTAAGGCTTCAACCTCGCCGTCATTCTGAAGTAGTAGTAAATGGTGAATTAATTTATAAAGCATCGATCCTACGTGAAGCAATTCATAAAATGGTGTGCTGCACAACTCAAAGGCAGCCAGCATGTTATTGACCTTGCTGCACTAGGCAAGTGGTCAGGGCTGTGCGTCATAAAAAAAAAAAGATCTTGTTCCATTCTACAGTATAATGGTAGAGGAGTGCACATTTATATACTGTATGCTGCCGCTGACTGTTCTAATCAGAATGTAGTAGCCGCGCACCAGGTGAAAACACTTTCAGCCCATGCATAGGTCCAATAAGTTTATGTGAGCAACAGAGGAGGTTGGCCAGTCGCCTCCGAGAGAGGCATGTTCCCCCCAGCCCATCAACGAATAGTCTGTGAATATGTATAACATCACTTATCCCAGGGGAACCCCCTTGAGAAACGCAAGGGGGCTTCCCCAATACTCCAGGTTGGGTGACACAGAGCAGGGTACGGTGAGAACATTGAGTTTGTGTTGCCTGGGATCCAACCTCTGGCGAGCAAACCACCGCTGAAGTTTGTGCATGAAGAGCAGGCCCAGGGGTACCACCGGGTGGGCAGCTGTTGCAACTGTTAATGATTGCTTGAAATTAATCTAATTGTGTTCTTATTACATCAATGTTGCGCCTGTGTTCAGTTTATATAGTCACCCAAATGTTTCAGATTTTTCAGTTTGCTCATTGACTCAGCTACGCTCATTGGGGATTATCCATGCCAACCTAAAACCAGAAAACATCATGCTGGCTGACAACTTCAAACCTCTCAATTTGAAGATCATTGACTTTGGCTCTTTTTAGCATGCCATGTATCTCAGGTTAAGTTAGGAGCTGAGGTTGTGAGCCGATGGTACATGTAATTGATGTATGGGCTCTGAGATGCGTAGAGATATTTGTGGGTATTTGTCGGTATCCTGGAGGCTCTAATTACCAAATGGTTGGTTTAAGAGATATGTCATGGTAGAATTTCCATCTCTCTCTCTCTCTGCTTATCTCTCTCTGATGGACAGAATATGGAGGAGTTGATGCACAGCAACAGACAAGGCTGGCTGAGTGTCATGCAGTATGTGTCGCAGATCTTCAAGACCTGACCCCGAGACACTGCGACCGAAGCACCGCAGCACTTTCTCTCCTTGGACCACTTCGACTCGCGGCCTCGCACCCAACTTTTGTGGTTTCCATGAAGGGAAGATAGATTGCTATTTAATGGAAAACAGCATACAGCGTGTTTCGCTATTTATGCTGTTTGAAGGCTGGTAGCTTGGTGGGTTTTGGTCCGAGAGTGATGTCTTGTTGGAATCAATGGAGTCTTAGCTTTCTTCTGATGTGTAGCTTTTGTGGTTTCCATGAAGGGAAAATAGATAGCTATTTCATGTAATACATCATACAGGGTTGCAACTGTATTATGTGACTTTCGCTATTGATGCTGTTTGCAGGCTCGTAGCTGGGTGAGTGTTGGTCCCAGAGTGATGGGACTGGTCTTGTTGGAATCAGTGGAGTATCTTTCTTCTGATGTGTAATCTTTGTGGTTTTCATGAAGGGAAGATAGATTAATGCAGTGAGTGTAGGACAGACGTGTGACAGGGATGAACATTTAGCGAAAATTGGGGAAGACAATTTTTCCGCCATTTCTGGTGCTCCAA
This sequence comes from Bathygadus melanobranchus, assembly GCA_900302375.1. Taxonomy (NCBI): domain Eukaryota; kingdom Metazoa; phylum Chordata; class Actinopteri; order Gadiformes; family Macrouridae; genus Bathygadus; species Bathygadus melanobranchus. Next base: position 7,751 of record OMKP01069534.1, on the reverse strand, counting down.
CATCTTCCAAACTTGCACTTTAGTTCTTCCACAGTTAACCTAAGACTGGGATGAAAAAGTAGTGAAAATTGGGGAAGAAGATCATTTTGGCCCAAAAATAAATAAATAAGGTGTACCTATGTCAATTATTTTCACCATTTCTGTTAAGTGCTCTGATATCTTCCAAATTTGTGCCACAGTTTTGCCAGAGTTAACCTGAGACAGGGATGAACATGTAGTGAAAATTGGTACCTTTGGTACCTGGTCGTTTTTATCTGCAATTTCTGTTTGAGTGCTCTGACATCTCCAAAATGATTTTGGCCCAAAAAGAAATAAATAAGGTGTACCTATGTCGATTATTTTTGCCGTTTCTCTTAAGTGCTCTGATATCTTCCAAATTTGTGCCACAGAGTTAACCTGAGACAGGGATGAACATTGTTGAAAATTGGGGAAGAAAATAAGATAATTTTGCCCCCCCCAAAAAAAAAAAAAAAACTCGCTACCACACTGTCGGGATGCGTGTAGAGACCAGCCGGGACCAAGCACAGACGCTGAATTATTTTATTGATCGTGATCATCCATATACATAATCGATGCCGAGCAATGTGTAAACAAATATCTCCACCCTCCGTGGGAACATAAAGTAACGTCCGTCCTCCACTCCTCTAGTGGGAAATGTCAGACTCGGAGAACCCCTCTCTGACACTTTTCCAGGTTGTCATAGACCGAGCCTCACTGTGGGCAGAGCAAAACACATGTCACTATATATACAGACATTCCTGCATTGCTGCCATCATACTCACCACCCACAGCTGCGTCGATCCCGGGAATTAGCCATTTCTGTTAAGTGCTCCAATATCTAACAAACTTCCACCTTAGCTCTTCCATAGTTAACCTAAGAGAGGGATGAACATGTAGTGAAAAAAAAAAAAGGTTTACCTATGTCGTGTTTTTCTTGCCATTTCTGTTAAGTGCTCCGTCGTTGCTATATAAAGTAAAACATTATACAGGGTTGTAACTGTAAAAAGTTAATTTCGTAATTGATACTCTTTGCAGGCTCGTAGCTTGGTGAGTATTGGTCCTATAGTGATTGGGTCCATTGGGTCTTGTTGGAATCAGTTGAGTCTTAGCTTTCTTCTGATATGTAACTCTTGTGTTTTCCATGAAGGGAAAATAGATTGTTACACTATGTAAAACATCATACAGGGTTGTAATGTTCGATACTGATGCTCTTTGAAGGCTCGTAGCTTGGCGAGTCTTGGACTCGGATGGAAACGGGTATCTAACCATGCCAATGGTTGTGTGGACCTAAGATCATCACAAAACAGTACCGAAACATTGTTTGTACCATCAAACACCACGGTGCTCAGAAACACAAAAGTGCTTATTATGCTCTCTAAAGCATTTTCCGCATGTGAAGGATTGCCCTAATAGCAAATGCTGGCATTCACTCTACAAATTCTATTCCACAATCGACCTTATGCTTTTACATGGTGCTGGCACTCGTATCCTACCATCCCTGAAGATTTTGGCCTGGGGCAACACTACATTCAAGAGCTATCACTCTTTTCACAAAAACATGCATATGTGTTTTCTGTGTTTGTATGTGTTCATGAAACAGTAGAGAAACATTGTTTTTACCATCAAACACCATGTTTTAGCTCAGAAACACAAAAGTGGCCTCATAGCACATGCTGGCATTCGCTAAAATGCAATAGCTTTAAACTACTTGTGACCCTAACAATGATTGGATGAGCTAGTTGAGGATCTCCTTTTATCTAGCTAGGAATGTGACCAACGCCTTCTCTACCCCCACTGGAGTAAACTTTCCTGTGGCCAGCACCTCATCTACCCCCACTAGAGGCAGCACACCCAGGGTCTTCTCTACCACGCCTTTCCCCAGACAGTCAGTAGCAAAAATGGAAGCCACAGGGGACTCTGCTCTACTGCACCCCCATGCATGAATTGGGTGACGGTTCTGGATACTCTCTGGGTGGTCTCAAACCTGTTTGCTCCTTCAACAGCTTCTGTATAGTGTCCACTTCACCTAGGGCATTGGTAAAAGTCTCCATGCTGACAGTGTTCTGCTCTGGCTCAGGGCAATGTCCTTATGCAATGGAGACATCCCTGAGCATGTGCAACACTTCCCCTGGTCTCCTCACATGCCGTCTCAGTTCCAGTCCGCATTTTCAGATGAAGGCCCATGGGTGGCCTCCACCTCCTTCACAATGCGATGGTAACCCCACTGAGTAGACCGCGGCTTCTTGTGAGAAATGGCCCCTGTCAGGATACATTTTAGCTGGCTAGTCAGTTTTATACGACCAGTAGTAAAATCTCTCCATGAACCTGAACAGGGCGTCAGGGTAGGTATCCTTTTCCATTCGTACGTCCTCCTCATCACTGTCGTTCTCATAGTAGCTTCGTCGACTTAAACAGGGTTGTGTCTGGTCTTGCCCACTATCCTGGTAAAAATACTCGTACATCACGGCATTGTAAGGAGCCTGACGAAGGTTTAGCGGTGATGGCTCCTATTCACAGTGGCTTGTGTGCATATGGTATTTTCCATAAAGTGTGGTACATACAGGTTATGACTCTACCCTCAGTAAATCTACTGTCCATGTTAAATGGGTTAGAGGGTTTGTGGTAACTGTCTTCAGTATTGGTATTAATTGTCTGCATTGATGTATTGGCCAAATTTTTATTTGGTGTGTTTACTACTACTTTTTTTACGACTAGTTTCTCAAATATTGTACTCACGTGTTTCAAAAAGGAACACATCCCTGACGAGCCCCCAGTGTTGCCATCCCAGCCTCAAGATTCGAACCGTAGTTGGGACCTCTGGAATTCACTGATAGTGGGGTTCACTGGTAATCAAACTCTGAGATGGACTCCTGACGCCCATGCTCTGAAAAGCATTTTGAAATTCAACAAAAAGTCGGCCTCATAGAACACGCTGGCATTCGCTAAAATCTTCTTGGAAATCATATGGTGCTGGCACTCGTATCCTAGCTTCCATGAAGATTTGGGAGAACCATTGTTTTTAACACTATGTTTTAGCTCAAAAAGACTCCCCACATGCATCCAGCAGCCGTGCAAAAAATATGATAAAATACAATTATTTTAATTAAAAATAATGTTGGGCGCCCCAATGCTATTGTTTTCATTTAAAAACATCATACACGGTTCTCCCCAAACAATGGAGTGGCATAGCTTGCTCTCTATTCACCTTATTCCACCACACCCACTTTTAATACTTTCACTCTTCCCCGTTTTGTCATCAGACTTCCTGTAGCTAGCAGATTTGTTTATATACAGTATATTCATATATATATGAATATATCTTCAGAGATAATTTAAGGGGACATATTCAATTATTTCGTCCGGTCTCAAGGAGTGAATGGCGTGCCAATGAAAAATGATAAAAGTACCAAAGCCTACCAGTATCTACATAGCGGGAAAGTGGGTTGTGTACCGTTAAGACACAAATTTTGTCTTTTTGAAGGCAGAATGAATCCCAGTACAAAATGAAGTGCTTGATGTTTTAGGGAGCTTTTTGCAGCCATTCATTCAGGTCATATTTCACCACTGAATTATTTTAATATGTAATATACCAAGATAGAATTCTTTGCAAATTCAACATGACATATTCCATCATATCTCAAAGAGTTAATTCCTCAAAATTACAACGTTAATCTACAGAGCTAATAAAAAAATATTTCCAAAGGTAATATCTGCTCATTTTGTGTGTGTTGCTCATCTTTAGGAGGTGGATGAAAGTTATAAAAGCACTGTCTTCTCTTTGTTCAATTATTATGGCACCCCCTAACTGAACAAATAATACTAGACATCGTCCCTCTCATCGGAAGTAGAATGCCGGAAGTAGGAGGACAAAACAAACGCAATAGCGTCGCCCGTTGTTTGATTTTATTCTACAGCTTTACTTACGATTTTAAAAAGATTAGTGCACTTAGAAGCCTCCGGCCAGAAGGGGCAGTGGAGTGCAAATGACATTTCACTTTTAAAGTAAGTCTCTTTCCCAATACATTTACATTTAGAGCATTTGGCAGACAATACAGTGCGAGCAATTGTGTTTTATTGTAGAAACAAGCAGTTAATTGATGAATTCATAAATTAACATACTGACATACATGTGTATGCATGTGGCATAACTGGAGTGACTGTAGGAATGGTCTCATTTCAGCTAATAATAAGACCAGGTTCCATGGCTTCATTAAATGGAAGGTAAAGTGGCTAATGCGCCGTTATTCCATTGTTGAATTTTGCTTGGAAAACTAAAAGATTGTAAAATTGATGCTGAGACTGAGCTGTGAATAGAAGACACTGAGGAAGACATGGGTTTCATCAATTTAATATATCAATATAGAGATATTTATCAACAGCTTGATTTCATAGAAACGTGAGTGAGACCATTTGGCATACAGTACAGTTATCCCATGTAAGTAGAGAAGTAGCTAGTTTTTATTATTTTTATTTTTCTTCACCCATCCCAAAAGGACCACAAAACAAGGCACCAATAAATTAAAACCCCTCTTTAAAACAAAACACAAATCATAATAAAACTAGCCAACAGAATTATATACTTTATAAACTTTATAAAACATCTGGATGTTTCAGTGTTAAAAATAATAAAGAAAACAGATATCAGGAAAATAAAAACACTTTGGCAGATTATTGAATATTTTAGTTACAATCAAGTAGTAAAGAAGAAATTCAGTGCTCTTGTGTACAAAAACATTTAATATATGGTCTGCACACTTTTTTTTCCCACACCCCAGAGGTTTATGTACATTTTTTCCTTGTTTTTCTTTTACAGATACTTTTAAAACATTATCAAAAAGGTTTTGCTGTATGAAAATGTATTTACAAGTTATGAGGCCATTGGACTGTCCCACTGGATCCCATGAGGCCATTGGACTGTTCCAATGGACAACCACCCCTTGGTACCACCCCTCAGAAGTGCAGAAGGTTTTTTTGTGTGCAACAAACAGCGTAAATGACAGTGACATGGCTGTGGAATGGAAATCCAGAATGCAGCATTATTTTTGCTCTTCTCCCAGAGGTCCCAAAGCATGAGCAACATTTTGAGAACATGTTGGCAGATCATACTTTATGATCTAAATAATTGTTCTCACAACTGTTGTATTAGACCGTTTACCAGGTTAGGATCAAAACTGATGTTCTTCCATGACAGATCTACCTCCTCAAAATGTTGCGCCTGTAGCATTTAGCTATAAAACCCCAAACCCTCTCACCATCCCCAAAAAAAGAAAGATCCAAAGTTGTACTGATTTCATGTGACTCTCAGCATCTCTCATAACCTTCACTTTACAATGTCTGGTAAAAATTACTTCTCTTAAGGGGGAACTTTGCTGCTTTTCAACCGGCTTTATATCATTTCAATGTGGGTAGTAAATGCAAACAAACAATTTTTACCTTTTTTTTTTACCTGCCTGCACCCAAATCTCCCCACTACGTTTGACCACTGGATGACGTGTTTTGTGTCATCCGATGAGTTGGGGTAAGATTATGCATCTGCACTGAGCTGTGGCCCAGAGACACAGAGAGCAACAGCAACAACTGCAGGCGTTTTTCACTATATCCCTAAAGTGGATAGATAGAAATAAGGTTGAAAAGCAGTTGAAAAGTTCCCCTTTCATGTACATAAAGAGTTATACAGTTCCGTGATTGGTTGGCAATGGGAAAGTCACTATCAAGTTAAGAGCCAATGGAGGGCCTTCATCCATAATGCCTGAAGACAAAACTAATTATGTTCCAGTCTTTCTCCAGGTGAGCTTGTTTGTATATTCCATTGGCTGGTAGTTGGGTGCATGGGTGATGGTGGAGATGCTAATATTTGTGGGGTCCTGTGGATTGCCTCCAGTGTTTGTGTCTTTAAACGCCAATTTCAATGCTTGTGAAATGAATGAATGAGTGAGAGCACACACTGATACCGCATTGGCCACTGCTGTTCATTGGAGCGATGCATCAACACGGCCGCCATATTGGTCAAAGGAAACCACGCTTACTAATGCATGTATGTCTATGGAGGCAGGAGGTCTATCCACAATTAAAGTCATTAAACTCTTGAATTTTCCAAACAAATTTCAAGTGGTTTGGTTTGTTACAAATGCCAGACATGTATTTATGATACAGGATAAGTTGTTAAATTTATTTCGTAACAGTAAAATATTCTAAAACAACCTGTGAAATGTTATTGGTTAGTTTTGGCATTTCTTTCTTTGGAACATCCAAAAGCAGCACAAAAGTCTGGTCATTTTATACTATAGGATACTACAGGATAGAACTGGTCAGAACCACTGAGCAAGATGGAGGCAGCAGAGACACATCTCCCAAGACAGAATGCAGTATCTACGTGTATATATCTATGGCCCAACCCTAGCAATGAGCAAGATTCCAAGATAAACGTAATGAGTACGCACTGTGGCATTTTGTGGAAAACTAAAACACAATGTTGACATTAGATATGTAGATGCTGGCATTACTTTTGCACAGTGTGTATGCAATGTTAATAGAAGACATTTAGTACGAGCTCAGTGCTGCATGGATCAGACGGCCTTTCATATAGGGGAACAAGTACTTAAAGTACAAAGAGGAAATGTGATGAAGTAGAAGAATGAGTTACGAGAACAGGGAGCACAGATTAGTAATATGTTACCTAAGGCATGCTGGGTAATTTGTGAGTTTCACATATGTATGGATTTGGAATCTCTTGGATGTTACGAATAAGCTAACAATAATAATAATAATAATAATAATAATTAATTGCATTTATATAGCGCTTTTGAAGAAACCCAAAGCGCTTTAAGAATCTGCAATATCTCATCAAATTCTCAACAGGAAATTCACCCATCAAAAGTCACCCCTTATTAGATAGATGATTGACAAGCCAAATTAACAAATTCATTGTTAGGTTTATGTTAATCGTACAAACACATCAAATAAGGAGTTACAGATCTACAGTAGCATTCACTACAGAGACATGTTATTGCATATATGTCATGTAATACCTGATAGGGTTTACGGGAGACATGATGAAGTGGGGAGCAACAATCCTGAGCCTATTGCCGTAACATTGACATACACACACCTTGTGTACACGTTGTGGCAGCCGGACGGGGAAGCCCCGTGGAGAAGTGGTAGGAGGAAGATATGTGTCATTTTCTCTGTCAATTGCGCACATGACCATATTAAGAGTTCCGGAATCCCGGGGAAACCCATGCCTCATTAGAGGGAGATGCGGCGCACCTGTATCGAAGCGGAGCCACCCAGGTGTAGCAGATCACCGACGATACAGGCAGTGTATAAATACAGAAGGGAAACACACCTTAGGGAGTAGTACCTATGGGGAAATTCCAATGAGAAGAGAAGGAGATTTGTGTGACTTAACAGCGCTGTGTATGACCGTATTCCATAGGAGAACGCCGACTTGTGGATTTACCCCGGACTGGATGAGAACCCCACCTGGTATTGACCCCTGCATGTACGACGACCCTCCGCCAACCCTTGATTGTCCGAGAACCCGCTCCCGTGTACCGAATTCTGCCTTCGGACCCCGACGATTCTTTTGGACTGTGGACTGGCGACTGTTACTGAGTGTATGCATGAATTCTCATGTGTATGATTTGAACTTAAGTAAAACAGTGACATTGGAATTGCTTTGGTGTGGACCTCGATTCATAGCTCTCCAAGTGGTCAGCCATCTTTCCCTCTCGGTTGCCACAACGTGTACA
>OMKP01069527.1:0-12426 GCA_900302375.1 Bathygadus melanobranchus | reverse complement strand
TGCCACACGGTCAACACTTCAACCACACACTGTGAGCGGCGACACACACACACAATTATTGGCATCGCCGGTGGAATGCCTTCTCTGCATTTATCCCATCCTGACCGTCCTCCCCCAGGGAAAGCCAGGAGCAGTGGGCAGCCATCAGTAAGGCGCCCGGGGACCAAGTCCAAGTGCTCAGTCCTGTCCTGGTCAGGGACAGGACCAAAGAGCAATCTGTTCTTCTGCATGTTTTTTTGTTGTTGTGGGGTTCTATGGGGGGAACCCAAGTGAACACGGGGAGAACATGCAAACTCCACACAGAAAGGCCCGGGAACCAGCCCCGACATGTTGCACCATGCGGGACTTGAACCCACAACCTTCTTGCTGTGAGGCAACAGTGCTACACACTGAGCCACCGTGCCCCCTATATCCAGGGATAAGCAAGCTAGTTTGTAGTGTTTGCTAACATTGGTAAATATGTTCTGCGTTGCCCCAAGAGTCTGCATACAATCGCAGAGATGCTAAATATTTGCTTGCGTTTGTCCTCATTGAAAAAACAAACAAACAACAAGATACAAACGATGAGCGCCTGAGGTGCTCTGAAACTGTTTTAACAGGGATTATAGAAGACATGACTCAGGGTCTAACCTTTCTCAACCAAACCCTTGCCAACACATGTGAATAGTTAGACCACTCCATAAATCTAGTGCGCAACAATGTTTTTTGACACATATTTCCACCATGTGCTGCCTTGTTATCATCCCCCAAAAGAAGAGATGGATTTGCAGAAAATGTATGAAAACAACATCATGCACAATATGACGTGGTTTTTAGAGTTTAATCCTCCTTAAATAAAAATTCTTCTCAATCATAAAGAAACACAAGTTGCTTTGAACAGAATCAATTGAGTGGATCTGTCTACAGAACAAATGTCTTTTAAGCAGAAAAAGAAGCAACTTCTGTTCTCAGAAGTATTCCCCAACTGTAAGAGGGACTCAGGAGAATGAGACAAGTCTGGACTGGCCATTAACATTGTAGAATGACTTCAGGCATGCAAGGGCTTAAGTCAATACACTGGCCCCTTGCATGGATATCTTACATCAAAACAACAGAAACTTTGCTAAATTCCTCACATATAAGATAATAGTCCCAACGCTCCCGTGCATAAATCTGCAACCAATTCCCTGGGATGTACTTCAACATCATCTGTGGAGAATCTCATCCAAAACTCCCTCACTCAGACATTTTTAGCATACTTTAACATCATGTTTCTGAAGCACTTGCCTGGCGTTGTGCCAGGGTAGTGCTATAGGGTAGTGTATTCTGTGTGGTTGGTGATGTATTTGTTTTTATTAGCTGTGTAAGTAATCAATAGATGGTAATCAATAGATGTGCATGACTTTAGAGTAGACACTATACTTTGTTCCAGTATGAGGGCCAGAAAGTGCTGTTTGTTTGACTGTGGAAATGCAGGTTGTGACTCACCTCCTGCTGTTGGGAGGAGCTTGGAAAACAAGTTTGAACAAGTCTCGATCCCACAGAGCAGTTGTATGTCTTGCTATGTGCTCTGCTCTGTTGAGCACTTTGTGAACTGATTCCATACCTTGGACATTCTATTTATAAAACAAAAACAACAATTTGCTGCTCAAGCTATACGCTGAAGAACCCAGAGGAAACAAGAACGTGTTTGATTGGAGCTTGCAAAACCTCATTGCGACGATACATTGCTTTTTGATGGAGTAACTGCTGGAATTTGGAAGGCGTGGCGGCATTTAATTTCATTTTTTAGAACAAAGTAGCTATTCATTGAGTAGTAAATTGTGTATTCTGTATATTCTGTGCAGAATATAGACAATGGCTGTCACTTCAATGCCAGAAATAGAAGAGACATGTAGTGTCATGAACATAGCACTGTATAAATTCTATGCAGCTGTTGTGATCATTATTTTCATATTGGCTTTGCCACTAAATGTGTCCGTTCTCCATCTATTCATCTTCAAGCTGAAATTCTGGAAGTCCAACAGCAACAACATCTTCCTATTTAACTTGGTTCTGGCCGACATCCTCTTGCTCTTCTGCCTGCCCTTCAAGGCGCACAACTTCATTACTGGGGACAGGAGAAGTGACAGTCATTGGGTCTGTAAGACCATGCTCTTCATGTTGTTTCTGAACCGCGGGGCCAGCATCGCCTTCCTCACCGTCACCTCCATCGACCGCTACTTCAATGTTGTCCTCCCCGGCAGGAAGAACTTCCTCAAGGTCCTCAAGAAGTCTCCTCAGATCTCCATCATCATCTGGTTGCTTCTACTGCCCCTCACCATTCCAACTATGCTGAACAGTTTTGAATGCTGCAACAGCCACAAGACCCCGGTCGACAGCGACAAGGATAAGGACAAAGTACAGTTTGTACCCTTTTCCTACATACTCAATGCAGTGGGAACCACAATTTGATTAAATTACCATGTATCTCATCATGTTAAGATAAGAGTAGTTTATTGATCCTAGACAGGGAATTTGGGAACACCTAGAAAGCAATTGTTTTGCAAATCAATAGTAGTAAATTCAATTACATTGTACAGTACAGAATAATTATTCATTGAATTTACATAGTGCTTTTCAAAACACCCAAAGCATAAATGGTAAATGGATTGCATTTATATAGCGATTTTATCCAAAGTGCTTTACATTGCCTCACATTCACACACCGACGGCAGTGTCAACCATGCAAGGCAACAACCAGCTTGTCAGGAGCAATTAGGGTTAGGTGTCTTGCTCAGGGACACCTCGACAATTATCTAGGCAGAGCCAGGGATCGAATCAGCAACCTTCCGGTTGCTAAACAAACGCTCTACCACCTGAGCTACTGCCACCCCACTTTACATAGTGGGTGTGAGTGTGGGTGCGGGGGGGTGTCTGACTCCTCACCCACTTGAGAACAATACAGTACACAAATAAAAAAACCATTGACACTGTTAAAATATTTACAGTCCAAGTAAGCTCAGTTTTCTGAGTTTGTACTGCTATAGTACTTTGTACTATAACACATGGAGGTAACATGGAAGCATCTTCCTTTCTTGCAGGTTGTTGTGGACAGCCTGCGCGAGGCCGTCTTCTTCAGCCAGATCGTCATCCCCTTCATCATCCTGGTCTACTGCACCGTGCACATCGTCAACCGGCTGAGGAAGAAGACGGTGGGGGACCAGACCAAGCTGAGGAGGGCAGTGTTCCTGGTCACGTCCGTCATGGTGGTGTTCTCTCTCTGCTTCCTCCCCTGCACCATCGCCAGGATGATTCTGCTCATCGCCAGGCAGCGGAAATGGACAGAACATGCGCAGGACATCGCCGCAGAGGCCTTCGACGGCTTCATGGTTCTGTCCTACCTCGACTGCCTCCTGGACCCGTTGGTCTACTGCTTCTGCAGCACGAAATTTAAGGGCCTGTACCTCTCCAGTTATTTCCCCTTTCTGGTGAAAGATGACAAGCTGCCAGAAGATAGCAGCAACTCTGCGGCAAACACGTCCAATCCCAAACGCGGAAATGCTGTGATTTGACATTCACGTTACAATGTCCTGCATCTGTACATTTGTGTGTGTTGATGCCAGGGTAAGCCAACCAAACCAAACCAAACCAACCAAAAATGGGTTTTGCTACATGTTACAGAAAATAGCATACGTGAAATGTGTTAATTTGTCTTAGATGTAACTACTAACTACACAGAACTAACTTCCTTGTGGGAGCTTTGTGGACTGAATGTTCATATAGAGTGATGGTCCTGACCACACAGTTACTGGGGGATTGAACCAGCAACCTTATACCAGATAATAGCAATACCATCAGAGCTATGGTTGCTACTTTTTTAATTAAAGAGAAAATTCTATGTTTATATTTTTATAGGTAAAAAGTACAAGTATGTTTCTAATTTGTCTATATACGGTCAATTCTTGACATAAGGATACCTGTATCCATTCTAGTATTGAATTTCTTTTTAGTTTTTCATATATTTTTAAGGGCTTTTGTGCCTTTATGGACAGGACTGTGAAAGAGATAGGGAATTGCGTTGTAGAAGAGAGGGAATAACATGTAGCAAGGACCACAGACAGGAATCGAACCTGGGTTGCTACGAGTCATATTGCTGACGTGGTTAGGACACTAGCTGGTTGAGCCACTGAGCCACCACATGAACACACTACCTGATGTGTAGGCTGCTTTCACTGGAAATACCCAACCATACTCACCCTACAGGGTAATAATGTTTTACGGGAAATGATTACTGTGTTGGAAATTTTGAAACAATGTGTCATAGATGACAGAAGTGCTTTGGTCTGCGAGCATGGGGAGATAGCACATTGCTGTTCATTACGCAAGACGAATGAACTTGATGCTTTTATAACACGGAGATGATCTGGTGAACCAACTTGATGATTTACCAGGACATAACAAATTAATTTATGTAAATGGCAAGATTTCCATGCATTGTTTTGTATTTTAACATTTTCTAGTTTAATTCTTTATTTTTTAATAATTTGCTGCATATTTCTCTTGGTGTTTCATTTTATCTAACCTGTCTTTATATTATCTGCTGTGAATTGAAAACATACAAATACATAAGTATACAAGTTTCTATGGATTGTTACTTTGCTTACATTGGTTGAAATTATTATTATTAATTTATTTAATACAGGGATATCCTCAGACATGTGTTGCTGTTTCAAATCATAACACACAAAATGTGTACTTTACATACAAAGTTTTTAAACGCCATCAAGGGAGGAAACTAGTACACTACTATCAGTATATTTTTACATCCATTAACTGCTAGTGAGAGCACCTTTTATACCTAGTTTGACATATGATTGACTTACAGATTCATCCACATTTCTAATTTGTATAGTTTTCACTCCAACTTGAATTGACTGGGAAAGGAGAACACTCATCCATTTGATCAGCTTTCATTAGAGTTTCATCAGTTTACATGAACTCTGCTCTTAGATTCTATTACATCTCAGGTTTTTGCGTTTGTCAGCATAGCTGTAGTGGTTTTTGATACTCTATGCATGGGTACGTATATGTGTACATATTTGTGTATGTACAGTACCTTCTGATTCAATGGTTTTTCTTTATTTTTATTATTTTCAATACTATGAAAGAACACATATGGAATTATGTAGTAAACAAAAAAGTGTTAAAGAAACCAGAATATGTTTTATATTTTAGATTCTTCAAAGTAGCCACCTTTTGCTTTGATGACAGCCTTGCATACACTTGGCATTCTCTCAATCAGCTTCATGAGGTAGTCACCTGGAATGGTTTTCCAACAGTCTTGAAGGAGTTCCCAGAGGTGCTGAGCACTTGTTGGCTGCTTTTCCTTCACTCTACGGTCCAACTCATCCCAAACCATCTCAATTGGGTTTAGGTCGGGTGATTGTGGAGGCCAGGTCATCTGACGCAGCACTCCATCACTTTCCTTCTTGGTCAAATAGCCCTTACATAGCCTGGAGGTGTGTTTTGGGTTTTTCAACATCAATCCTATTGAAAAACAAATGATGGTCCCACTAAGCACAAACCAGATGGGATGGCATGTCGCTTCAGAATGCTGTGGTAGCCATGCTGGTTAAGTGTGCCTTCAATTTAGAAGAACAACCTGAGTTGAGTTGAGTTGATAATATGCCATACTCCAATGCATTTATGCAGAGTTTAGAGACACTGTTCTATATGTGTCCAACACTATGTGTATTTGTAGTTACTGCAACTTGTACTAAGTGCCTCTAATATAAACAAGCTGAAATGTGTGCAACAGCCAAGTCATCAATGGTGGTAACAGCAACCTGTTGAGTGTGTAGACACCATGTATTATCACACCTCTACTGTTTGAGCCGTGAGCCGTGAGTATGTAGTATGCATATCTCAGTTACATTTACCATGATTACAGCAATATTTGATCAATATGTCAACAATTTTGTTATAGCTAACGAGCTACCTACCTATCACAGCATGGTGGTTGGTTGAAGGTCTGTGTTCAAGCCAGAACGCAGATTAAATCTGGTTACGTACACGAAAGCGCCTGTTTTGATCCACAGATAATAACCCAAACCTTTACTGAAATGGCGTATGCAAAACCCAAGATAAGACATTTTGTTGCTATCTTTCTTGTCTCACAATTAGTGACACAAGTGAACATCCCTGAAAATATTTGTTTTCTTTAGTTCACAACTAAACCTACCACCCTAGCAATGTCAATGATTCCTAATTGAAAAAGTCATAGTGGATCATGGGTTGTGATTCAACCAAGGCACAGAAATCAGAAATCTAAAAATCAAATCGACCTAAACAGCTGTTTAAATAACACAATTCTCTCACTAGACTATTAATATTCTTCCCAAACTTCCCTACTTAACTCCTCCTTCATACTTTATATTAGAACAATAATTCTGACTGTACTTACTACCTTACTATCCAAACTTCTATGCAAGACAGACCTTGGAGTATGACCACTCACCTTGCATACAGGGCTTGCTCTGACCCCATGCAATGACCCCATATCACTTAGCCATGCCCTAGCAAAAACCCAGAACATCCTAGCAACCATACAGAATACCATAGCAACCACCTAGAACATCCTAGCAACCACACAGAACACCCTAGCAACCACCTAGTACACAATAGAAAGCCAGTACACATGTTTGTCCTAAGTAGAGAGTTTAGAATTCAACGAATGTGTCATGTTAAACATCAAGTCTCCAGGGTAGAAAATGTATGGGCCTTTTTTTCTTTTACTAGTAATAGAAAAATAATTATAACAATAATACATTAATACTACATCTTTTTATGTTTATTTCATGTTCAGCTGTTTATCTCTATGCCCTTGATCAGGAATAAGTGGATATTTACAGGACAGCGGCCTCCTGTCTACATTGTAATAATATGTAATAATATATCATTATTCAGACTTCTGCAGAATACTGTCAGCTCACTATGCTGTTATCTGTTTCAACCCCACTGTTTTGATCCTAATCTATTCTGTTGCATTATATCTCGTAATCCAGACAGCTGGTTGTAGTCTATGTCATCACTGGGCATGTAGAGTGCTGAGGTTTTACTCCTCTTCTGAAGATGGAAACCTGAGACAAACATGCTTCATGTTTAGTTGCTCCGTACACAGATCAGCCTTCCTCTTTTAAACCACACCTCTAGACAATTAATCTCTTCCCCACCGAACTACCAGCCACACCACTGGCCAACACACACCACTGTGAGAGAAGACGAGGAGAGAGAGACATTGAGAGGCTTCAGCGGTACGCTACGTCATCATTAAAGAATGATTTGAGGATGTCTTTGGATGTTTCCCTTGGATATTTTTGACCCTGCCAGCGGGAAGTCTTGATCGAGCCAGAGGCACTCACCCCTTGGAGAGCGAGAGAGAGAGTGAGATAAAGGGGGTGGCGGGGGGGGTTGAATTTTACACATCCCAGCAGAGGAGCCAGTAGGGGACGGTGCTTTGAAGCGGGGTGGGTGGGTACAGACACTCCACCTCTGAACCGGAGTGTTTTGCATTGTATTGGTTGAAGTCTTATTTTGAAATGCCTAACCTCAGTGTGAGTATGCCTCCTGACCACTGCGACACAACCAACAACGTCACGTACAATGTTCTATCCTGCCTAATGATTGGAGAGTTTGTGTTTGGCCTGCCTCTCAACCTCTCGGTCCTCTACATCTTCCTTTTCAGGTAACCTTTATCTGACCACACTAATCTAGTTGAGCCATTCTTCATCATCATCAATACTATAGCACAACCACTCACACATATATGAAAACATAGGAATGTTCCAGCAGCACACACACACACACACACACACACACACCTTATTATTAAACAAGCATACACACAAATAATAGACAATAAGACCTACTCATGTCTCCAGTAGTATCATGAACCAATCACAGTCCCACCTTGAATTGTTCCAATGTACATTTTTGGGGGCTGGTGACCTGTAAAGGTTGAGAAGCCCTGCTCTAATACAATTCTGTACAACCCTTATCAAGGTTCAAGTTCTGGAAGACCAACAGCGTGTTCCTCTTCAACATCATGGTGGCTGACTTCCTGCTGATGGTGTGCCTGCCAGTCAAGGCCTACAGCTACCAGAAAGGCCTCCGACGCAGCAAGAGCCTCTGCAAAGCCATGCTCTTCATGCTCTTCCTCAATCGCGGGGCGAGCATTGCCTTCCTCACCATGTTGTCCATCGACCGATACTTCAACGTCGTGCACCTGGGCAAGAGGAATTGTGTCAATTTCCTCCACAAGTCACCATTGATCTCGCTGCTCATTTGGTTCCTCCTACTGTCACTCACCATCCCCACCATGATGGAGTCGTTCGATTGCTGCAACAGTCACGGGCGTCACAACACAGTCGGCATTGTCACAGACACTCTCCGAGAGGTAGCACAATTCATATCCGTTTGGTTTTTAGAACATCTTGTATAGTTTCCATTGAGTTCAAAGAACTCCAGAAAGATGTTTAAATGCTGTGTAATGACCGACCCACCATAGCCCTTTAAACAAATTCATCATTATCAAGCCCTTGGCTTCACTGCATGTTCAATCCAGAAAATTCCACAAGAACGCAACATATCCTTGATGGATGACTGATTTAAATAATTGAACATTGTGTTATTTGATGCATGTATGTATCATAACATAAACATAACATGAATGTTACATCCTTATACTGACTGACATCGGTACTTCATCAACACACAAACTGACTAGTATCAATTAACAAGACACAAGGCTTCATAAAGCTAAACGCTTATATTATTATGTCAAAGAATATCAGCAAAGTGAAGGGACACCTTTTTCATACACGACAACCATTTGTGCAATAGACGTCTACTTCCTTTGATGCAGTTGTCTCTGAGGTGAAACATTTTCCCTTTACTTTGAAGGTAGTGTTCTTCACCCAGATCGTCATCCCCTTCATCATCCTGGTCTACTGCACCGTGCACATCGTCCAACGGCTGAAGAAGAAGACGGTGGGGGACAAGACCAAGCTGAGAAAGGCAGTGTTCCTGGTCACGTCCGTGGTCCTCGTCTTCTCCATCTGCTTCCTGCCCTGCACACTAGCAAGGGTGCTGTTGCTGGCCGCGCGGGTGCTGGATAAGCAGGAGGCAGAGGACATGTTTGCGCAGGTCTACGATGGCCTCATGGTGCTGTCCTACATCGACTGTCTGCTGGACCCTCTGCTCTACTGCTTCTGCTGCTCAGGCTTTAGGGAAGCCTATCTGGAAGCCTTCTGTCCGGTCGCGATACTGAAGCGGATGCCCAAATTTGACAAAAGTAGAACCACCATCACCACGAGCTCTGCACAGCGTGTTGTGAATGTGCCACTGGTGCAAATGTGAGGGCATTCTTTTGTTTTCCACTTTTGTAGTAGTTTTGGTTGTTTGTTTCACGTAATACTACTAGAAAGCATCCATTACAACACAGTCAGTCCCAACACAGCCAGTCTCCACCTCCTGCATCTCCAGCAGCCACACGGCCAGCAACACTGCACCTGTTTTGTATACAGTGTTCATAAGTTACTGAATAGCTCAGACCAGTGTGCTGCTAGTCTTATTTTTCAACGGATTACAGTATTGTGCAACATGACATCATGCCCGCTCTGCGATTATTTGATTCTATGTATCATTTCATTTCATAATAAAACGTAACACAACTATTGATTGTTTATAGGTAGAAAGATATTGCATAACGCCAGGGTCAACTCTTCCCCACTGAACTATTTGAAATAAATGAGATTGGCAAGTTGTCACTCTGGTGTTTTCCTCTTGATGCTATCTATAAGCTCTTTTAAAACTAATATCAATAAATGGTAAATTGATTATTTATATAGCGCTTTTATCCAAAGCGCTTTACATTGCCTCACATTCACCCATTCATACACCGACGGCGGTGTCAACCATGCAAGGCAACAACCAGCTTGTAGGCCTCGACAAATAGCTAGGGATCAAACCAGTAACCTTCCGGTTGCCAGACAACCATTTCTACTTCCTGAGCTAGTGCCGCCCAAGAACCCAGAATTAGGGTACAACCAAGGCTTTGAATATATGTAATGACTATTATTTGTTTGTCATTTATACACCTGGTAGTATGATGGGTAAGATACATCGGTCAAAGCTAATAGTAACATGTGTGCCTCCGGGAGCCAAGCCTGGAACAACAGTACAAGCAACAGTAAGCAGAGCTGAGCACATTGACATTGCTCTGGATTCAGTGAGCATTTAGTCTTGCACCAATAGGATTATGTGGCCTTGGATTGGTTGAATGTTAGGCAACAATATCCACAAACACAGGACCAATACTCTGCTTGTTAATTCTAGTTCTGTGTGTGACAAGTTCTACACAAAAACACACCATTTCCTTCCGTTCACTGTTGATTCTGTAGAAAGCTATAGCAATGTTTCACAAGATGTAAAAGTTTGCTCCTAGTAAAAAGTCTACCTTGCTGTTGGATCATTAACACTAGTTAGGCCTGTTTTGTGATAGGCAAGCTCTACTCTGTCTACAGTTTATGTGAGGTCACCAGAAAGTGACATCATGGTGATAAGATAAGAGCCAAAAATGAACTAATCAATTGTACTTGAGTTGAAGATATGTGATTTGGTTAAACCATGGAATTAGACTTGTTAGTATGGAGGGCCAAAATTACATATATAAATACTCGAATAAAAAAAAATCGAATTAATCACATGCTCTGCAATTAAATAATCAAATGAATTGCATATTAATCGCATTTACTGTGGGAATCATTAAAAAAAATTACTAATATTTAAATTGAGACTCATTGGATGAATGGCGCAAACATGCAGCATTTTACTATAAGGATCGTGCCGGTGAAAAATATTCAACCCTGAAGATGAGAGCTGGAAAAGATCTCTGGTGCGTTGTGAGCTTCCTCTGCACATATCACACATTTTTACATTTACATTTAGGGAATTTGGCAGACACTTTTATCCAAAGCGACTTACAATAAGTACTTATCATTTTGAGGGAAACAACAATATATTGCTGATGGTACAGTACAATTTGAATAGAACAAGTTTCAAGCACTCCTGTTTGTTAGGTCAATAGAAGAAGTTACAAGCTTATAATTGCTAGGTTGACCCCTTACTGTAAAGCAGCAAGGAAGCCAGGATACGATGCTACACAATGCTAAGTACTTTTTCATGTGCTGGGACATACTAAGATTCTACAAAGGATGTTACAAAGTGCCAGGACATACAGACATAGAAGTGCTAGGGATCCAGGAGGGGGTGGGATTCGAGCAGTGATCGGGTGGGTGGGAAAGGGTTGGGGAGGAGAGGTGGGTAAGAGGGGAAGATATTCCAGAGAGTCCAGTCTGAATAGGTGGGTCTTGAGTCTTTTGCAGAAGCTGATTAGCGAATCTGCTGTCCTGACGTCGGCTGGGAGCTCATACCACCACTGGGGTGTAAGGACAGAGAAGAGTTGTGACTTTGTGGAGCGACGTTTGTTTGCTCTTAGTGAAGGTGGTACTAGGCGGCCAGCTGAAGTTGTTGAGCGGAGCGCTCAAGCTGGGGCATGGGGTTTGACTAGTGCTTGGAGCTAGATGGGGGCAGCTCTACTCTGTCTACAGTTGTGACATCATGGTGATAAGATAAGAGCCAACAATGGAGCCAATCTATGTCTGTAGTTGTGTAGAAATGATTAGTTCAAACATTAAACTTGTTGAGGTTGAGCTTTAGGTGATGCGCAGTTGTCTGTTTGCTAATGTCTGCCAGACATTGCGAAATGCGTGTTGTGACACATTGTTTTCTGTTATGAAGACAAGAACTGAACCAAAGTAAAGCATTATGAGTCAGACCAACAGGGTATCTAAAAGAAGTTTACTTAAAAAAAGGTAGTGGTCAACCATATCAATCAATACAAATTGCACCTGTTCATTTATTGTATGTTTTACTAAACATTAGTTGTGGAATGATTTGATCGAAAGCCAGATTGAACAGGTGATAAGATATTGTACTTATTGAGATAATATGAGTCATAAATGGGTTATTTTTGCATTAGAACAAATGATTGAAATTGGTCTAGAGCAGGGGTACTCAAATACAAATGTTAAAGGTCCAGAAAGAAAATGTTCAATATGACAAAGGTCTGTTTATTAAGGTCAGTCAAGCTTTTAAACAATTATAATAGGATCTACAAACCACCATTCATCCCATTGATTTTTGTGGTTCTTACCTCTGAATTTTGAGGAAAGGTCGCTTCAGAATAACAGTTTTGCTTCATAGTGGCGTTCCAAATTGGCGCTCTTCACAACAGCTACTGTTTCTTGGCATATTAAGCACATCGGTTTGGTGCTCGTTGGAGGGAGGATGAATGCATATTTTGCAATCCATCCCTCTTTGAATTGCCGATTTTCACTGTCAACT
>OMKP01069510.1:0-22007 GCA_900302375.1 Bathygadus melanobranchus | reverse complement strand
CCCACCTATTCAGAGTCCACTTGGACTCTGAATAGCTTCACCTCCTGCCCACCTTTCCTCCCCAACCCTCTCCCCCACTACCCGATCAACTTTAACCCCACCCCTCCTGGATCCTTAGCACTTCCATATTTGTATGCCTTGGCTCTTTGTAGGATCTTGTACGCTGGTATGTCCCGGCACTTGAAATATAACTTAGCTTGTGTAGCACCTTATCCTGGCTACCTGCTGTTGTACAGTAAGGAGCCAACCTAGCAACTGTAAGTTTGTGAACTTGCTCTATTGACCTGGCAACCAGGAATGCTTGTAACTTGTTCTATTCTAATTGCAGTCCACCTTCAGCGATATATTGTTGTCTCCCTCTTTCGACAAATGTGTTACTTTTTTGTAAGTCGCTTTGGATAAAAGCGTCTGCCAAATGCTCTAAATGTAAATGTAAATGTAAACGGAAGCAAGGCTGCAAGACGTCCGTGTAATAATAACTGAACAACCGGTGGAACCTGCTTGGATCAGTTGACAAATTGTGCCCGCAGAGCCTGTTCTGGTCTCTGATCAGTACCGGAGAGCTTGATGCAATACGGTAATGACTATGTGATCGAGAGCTCATAAATATAGTTGTATATTACTCTGTTATGCCTGGCGAGTCCAAGTGTTCACTTTGCTTTCTGGCCAATGTTAAGTGAAAGAAGGTTTACCTGTTTGAATTCCTTTTTTTGTTTTACCATGTTTTAAAGTTGAGCTAAAAAAATATAGCCTATATATTTTTTCTTTTTTTCGGTCTATATCGTGGTAATGAAGTAATTCAACTGTAGACTACAGTTGAATTACTTCAATACCACGATATACATTTACATTTAGGGCATTGTCCAAAGCGACAATAAGTACATTTGTCAAAAGAGTAAGATTTGAACGGAAAGTTTCAAGCACTCATGATTGCTAGGTTGACCCCTTGCTGGTAAAACACCAAAAAAAAAAAAAATATATATATATATTTTATTATTATTATGTATATAACAATTATTCAACGGGGGTATTTTTGATATATTTGTAGCCAAACTTATTCGTGCTTACTTCTGGCATACGGCTGTATTACGTAGTCCGCAGCCCTGTGTCCAATCACATTGCTCTATTGTCAACTGTAACTCAGTGATATAGCACGGTGATTGACAGCTAGCTTTGGTTTTTGACGGATGCAAATATCAAGGCGAAGCTCTACCCTAGCCAATGCCACAAACCCTCCCACTTTTTGAAAAGCCATGTCCCGCCGCAAACCTCTGGTTTCACGCAGATGTTCGAAAAATGCCACGTGACTTCCGTTGGATAGGGCCTACATACAAGGGGGACAGAGTGCGTGTGCACTTTGCTTATGAAGCAGATTGCTTCGTAAGTGCCTTGGTTCTTTCAGCTCCGTCTGCACCCGCTCCCCGACCTGACCCGAGCACTGAGAGTGCCGTCACCTGGCGGTGTTGATGAAGTTGTATGTGTCTGTCCAGTGGGAGAGCAGGTCCGTGGCCTCCACATCGTACACCCTGATGTTCATGTAGTTGAACGAGTCAGGGAAGAAATTGTCGATCTCCCGGGTCACGTTCAGGATGTAACCCACACTGCAACACACAGGCAACATAAAACGTCCGTCATATTCAGGTCGCGTGTCCTCGACGACAACATACGACCACCAGCAGTGTTCAACAAACACTGGGCCAGACGACAGAACGACTCACTTGTTCTTCTGCAGCTCCTCAAAGTTCGCAGCGTTCCACTCTGAGCCCTGGAAAAGCGATCACAACGGAAAAAGAGGACAGTGTCTCAACTCACTCCGACGAGGAAGGAGGCCACAGTACCACATCGCCGCTGTCACTGTACAGCCAGAGCTCTCGCGCAGGAGGAAGTGAGGAGGAGTCATGTGACCTCATCTTGGCACCAACACACTTCCTTACAGTTTGTTGACCAGCGCTTTAGTCATGCCACTAGAGAGCTTGAAGCCTCAAAGTAATACAGGAAGTTTTTTCTTCCCTCAAAGCAGAGATGAGAGTGCATGAGCAGCCTACATATACACGCCTTAGAGATCTGAAGACAATAATGCACATTTGTTGTTGTTTTTTTTCTACTTTTTGTCCCATTCATGGACATCTTGGTAGGCTGCATGCCAATTAATACCAGCACTCGCCACCAATCCCTTCCCCTGTTGAAAACAAGGGGGCATACGTGAACCCACAGCTCCATCACACCCTGACGCTCCCCCTCACCAGGTAAAGGTAGTCGAAGATCCTGGAGGGTTTGTCCATCTGGGCGAAGGTGACCATCATCTCATTGTCGATGTACTCCCTGTAGGCGCTCAAGTCCTTGCCCAGCCTGGACTCCAGGGCAGCGCGTGCCTGGAGCCACAGAGACGAACCATACATTTCTTCTTCATTAGACGCAATTACTCCATGGTGAAAACTAACTGTGGAAAATCCCCTAGCTTTGACACCTCTAGCGTGACTACCTGAAGGCAGCATCCTTGAGCAAGTCGCCCCCTAATCCCCTGCCTGCTGCTTAATGACATGTGAAACTACCAACTTAGATGCTCAGGCTTTATGACGGTTGATGGCAAATATCAGATAGCAATAATAATAGTCACATCTGTTCCTTACACCTGCATCTGAATTCACTGTGAGCGGCTTTGGATGAAAACGCCTGCTAAATTACTAAACAGTCAAACAGTTGTTTGTCTCTCACCATCTTGGAGGTCAGGTTGTCCAGGTCCTCGGTCCTCATGATGTCCCGTAGGTGCTCCTTGATCTGGGCCTCCCTGGAGGTGCGCTCCGAGCAGCTGGTCACATCAGGGGACAGAGCAAGGTTCAACATAGACACACGGTAAGGGGTGTGGTGGGAGAGAGAGGTAGAGAGAGAGGTAGAGAGAGAGAGAGAAGAGAGAGAGAGAGAGAGAGAAACAGGTGAAAGAAGAAAACAGGAGAAAGAGGAAAATGGGGAGGCAGTGAGAAAGAAAAAGAGAGACAGGGCGATTGACAGAAACACACACACACACACACCCGTGTCCTTCGCTCTCCTTGCGCACAGACTGCAGGTCGTTCATGGCCTCCCACTCGTTGAGGCAGAAGCGGTCCGACTCTATGTGCCCGTGGTAGTGTTCAGCCCAGTCCAGCCCACTGCCGGGGATCACCGCTCCATTGACCGCCCGCTCACAGCACCCATGCAGCGCCTGCAGCACCGACCTGGCCACCCGGGAGAGAGAGAGAGAGACAGAGAAAGACAGAGGGAGACAGAGAGAGAGAGACATACAGAGAGAGACAGACACAGAAAGAGAGAGAGAGAGAGAGAGAGAGAGATGAGGGGGAGGCAGTGACAGAACAGACAGAGATGAAACATCTCCATCAGTTTAAAAAGGTTTAAATATAGACTGCAAAAAATACGTAGCATCCCTGACGTCATCTGATGGTTTACAGGAACGCTACGAAGCCGTAGATTTTGTGTTACAGGTGCCACCATTGCTAGAGATTTTTGCAACCTGCAGCGAAAATGTTTATGCCATATTTGGCACATTGAGGGTCAGAGTAGTCTATGGCTAAGACTCGTTAATATTCCATCCTTAATAACTTTTTACAAAATAGATAATATGGAGATGAATTAGCCACGGAGATCCTAACCGAACAAAGAAAAAAATGTATTCTCTTTGCATTGCGAGAATGTCGAGAACCGCCACATTGTGTGGCGGTTCTGATGGGTTTTGCATCCAACACCGCTAGCCACCTATAGGCCGTTAGAGGAACTACATGTTAGTCGCTTTCTGTCATGGCTGCCACTTGGGTTTAACCTTTTTCTTTTGACAAAGTGGAACATATCTGGGGGCAGTGAACAGACGGGCGGCTGCACAAAGACAACAACTCTGTCATGTTTTCTTTTTCTAAAACATAGAAGTACATGAATCAGCAATTCAACTTCCCACCATGGCGTACACATTATGCTGCAGAGGTCTGCAGACGACCACAAAACGAGACTAAGTATATGACATAGGTAATCTTAAGGATGATGGGGTAGCTTGAGAGCGCCTGCTGTAGCCCGTGGGGGTTGTTACATTACATTGTTGCATTGTGCGTGTTAAGGCCCGTCGCTGGGACTCACCACATGGTCTGGATGGACACGGGCTTGAAGATTCTGGTCTCCTCTGCTGTGGTCACGCTAAACCCGCTGGGGGAAGCAAAAAGATGAAGACATAAGACTGGTTCTAGATAGCGGTTTCGACAGAGGACAGAATAAGGAAGTTATCCTTATGACAAGACATGAAACAAGAAGAAGAAACGACCTCTGACACTAGTCAGAAGTTGTAAACCTGTGGCTTAATAAAAGACATTAAACAAACATTCAAATACAACCTCAAGACTTGAAGAGCTGCAATTCCCTCACCAGGATGAGTTCTCCTGTACCTCCCATTTGTCTCAGAGTTGTGTTTTTTTCTCTCTCAGCTGACTTTCAGTTCCAGCTTTGAAAACACCACCCCTTCCTCTACCCTGTGTTTTACATACAGTATGTACCCTCATGAGCTCAGCCCTAGATTAAATCCAACCTGCAGCTGAGGCACGATTAGTAATACAGCAATAAATAAAGATGCATAAATACATTATTCATAATGAATAATACATAAAATACGAAACCTAAAAATAATAATCATGCATTCTCATAGAGACTCGCTCAAAGCCAAACACATGCACTACATTCTGACAAGTGTTTGTGCACACGCACCGGTATGCGTGTGTGTCTGTCAAACGAGCGTTACCAAGCAACCAAAATCATTACCATGCCTAAACCATCAGCCCCACATACATAGCAGAGGTCTGATCCAGTCTGTTATGAAACAACAATCAAATAGCATTCAGCCAACAACAGGCTCACGCACACACACACACACACACACACACACATGCCACGGCATTTGTCCATATGTTTACACAGGACGCTGACCAGTGTGAACAGAGCAAGTTTACAAAAGAGACGTTTCAACTATTAATACAATCATGACTCAAACGCTCTGGCCCGCCTCCCAGATTACACTAGCCATCCAGCAGTGCGGGCCTGCTGCTGCCTGTGCTGTGAGCTGCAACTATACAGTGGGTTCTCAGCTCTGTCGCCCACCTGGAGCTGCTGTCTGTGTGACAGTGGAACACTCTGTCTTACCCATCTCCATCCAGGTACACCTGCGTGTCACTCCACACCGGCACCACCAACCCGATCGTGCACTCGTCGCTG
The DNA here is from genome assembly GCA_900302375.1 of Bathygadus melanobranchus. Taxonomy (NCBI): domain Eukaryota; kingdom Metazoa; phylum Chordata; class Actinopteri; order Gadiformes; family Macrouridae; genus Bathygadus; species Bathygadus melanobranchus. The sequence goes on along the minus strand of OMKP01069510.1, from coordinate 16,766 downwards.
GAAAGGGGGTAGAGGGAATAGAGAGAGAGAGAGGGAGAGAGTGAGAAAGTTTCCTAAAAAGCACCATGAATCATTTGTAGTCTCACACACACGCACACACACACACAGACACACACACACCTGTCTGCGCTGGGGAAGTCTATACCCAGCAGGATGCTCTCATGTTTGCTACTGTGGGTGCAGACCACTATCAGGTAGCGAACCCTGACCGGACTCACAGACTCCAGCTGGACAGCCTTTAGAGAGAGACAGACAGACAGACAGACAGGCCGACAGAGATAGACAGACAGACAGACCCACAGTGAGAGGGGAACATACCTACGCAGTGAGGAGAAAAAAAATGCTTCCAACCACACAGTTTGAACTGTAAACATGTTCTCGAGGCATCCCTGGCTGCAAGCGTACCAGGGTCACCGTCAAACCCACAAGACATTTACTGCATCTTCAGCCACCATCGCCATGCGTGCAGACACGACCGCCGTCGAGGGGGACGCGGTCGTACACGCAGCGTTCAACCATGGTGTCTGCGCTCTACGTGGATCTGTGTCAGCACAGGCACTCACATCCAGAGCAGACACTGCAGATCTGAGCAGATACTGATATTGCTTGATGCTGCTAGACAGGTCGTCTTTCAGGGACAGTATACATTACCTGGGTTGAGTTTCCAGACAGCCTGGTAGGGTGTGCTGTGTCAATATTAACTAATATAACTGAAAAGGGGGAGTGCTAATAATAATAATACTAATGAAATACTATTGTTATAGTAGATCACCACGTTGCCCTGGAGACATTGTGGTAGGTTACTTTCACGGGGAATCGTTTGCCAAAACAACGGTAGGAGACACCGTCACTACTAAATAGACGTTACATTTAATAGTCAGGACCCAGCACCATTAGAATCCATTAAACATGATGCAATTACCCCTTCTATGGTTGGTTTATGGTTGGTTTGTTATGTCAACCCTGGACAACCTCAGCCCATCTACACATGCCAAGAGGTAAGGAAGAAACCATGGTGGAGTGTCCCGTTATTGGGAAATAACGTACATTATTAAACACCGGAGTGGTTTATTCCACTTATACCACAGTTACCAACAATGATTACATATTAGTTACTTTTATCTATAGAGTTATTGTTTTTTTTGGTTTTTTGTTTTTTTTCAGCTGAAATTGTAATATTCTTCCCCGGTACGTTGAGCATATTGTTCTTGCGTTGTCAAGCAAACAGCTCGGTCGATAGTTCTATTTGACCATTGTCGTTAAAGGCAGAGAGTTATTACGATAAGACCCCATTTGAACGAGGTGTGGTTTGAACCACAACAGCAGATCCTTTCAATGCACTCTGCAGCACATCACACACAAGCTGTTTTAACTGCAAAGTGAGTTCCAGTCTAGATGGCCATACGTGTGAAAATGGCACCCACCAGTTTGATGGTATCCTCTGGTCTGAGCAGCGAGACCATGGCGTGAAGGTGTCTGTGGCGCGTGTCTGGCGGGCCACTCTCCTGCTTAGGAGATGGGCTGTGATTGGGCGAGTGCTCCTCATTAGGCCCCTCCCTCTCGCCCTCTTCCAGCAGAAGGACAACCCCCTTTACCAGCGCAAAGCTCTCCCTGGAGGGGAAAGGAAGAGACACAGACGCTTTTCAATTGGCTATGATCACCAATGCAGAGCCAATCAAACGGGTGGGTATCAATGAAATGGAAAATATACCTTTTCTGTAGTCTTCCTCTCCTCGAGATGCTTTCATCCTTTAAAAAAAACACACACAAACACAATATGATCAACTGCACAACTAAACAAGGCAACACACTAGGTAACACAAAACATTTTCCATTGTGGCAGTCCAATGTATGTTTGTGTGTGTGGTCATTAAATACATATTTACACATTCCATACATTTCCCTTCACTGACTCCTGGCAGTTGAAGGGTGGGCTGTTATAAACATATGCATGTATTACATAACTGTAATAACAAACAGCACCATTCAGCCATCATCTCTAAAGTGTGTCAAAGCTGTGATGAGGAGTGGTGTTAAAACGAGAAAGCGTGAAATGTTACAAAAGGAGGATTAACACAAACAAAGTAACACAGAGTCCAGAACAAGACGAAGGAGATAAAGAGAGAATGGGCGAACAGGAAAACAGAGACGGGGAGACAGGGAGGAGAGGAGTAGCTAACTGTGGTGTTATGGGTTGGAGAGGAATGTGAGACACTAGAGTTACCTGTTATGCAACTGACATGTCCAGACAGAGTAAAAAAAAAAAAAAGGAAAAAAATAAGAGAAATAAGATGAGGCGTGGGCATAGGAAGGAGGAACAGAGGGGAGGAGGAGAACATTAGTTCACAACATAGTAAAACAGTAGAAGAGCATTACAGCTTCTTTTAACCAAACCTCAGAGGGAAGAGGCTAGCTGTTTAATGTAAGAAAATAGGGGCCGCTTTGTACAATCAAGATCTCTCGTAGGCAACCACGTTAAATCATTAAGCTGTTCTAACTGAAGCAAAAGGGAAAGAATGACAACGATGATAAGGTGGAACAAGAAAAGATGAACGTGACAGATAAAGCCATCGACAAAGGATTGTGGAGTATAGGCCTACGTGTCAATGTAGCAGTGAGGGATTGACTATTGACTATGTAGGTGTGAATCTCGTGTCAATAAGACTAGATTAAGCATTGTTCACGTCTACAATCATCTGCATTACTGAGTGATAATCAATGCATTCTCCACTTTTGCAGCATTCTTACATGAGCAGCATGAGACTTAGCACAGCTTTGCAACGAAGAGGTACATAGCCAGAGGGGAAGATTGTTCTGCTTTAAGCAGCTAATGGGTTCTGCATGAATGGTCTATTTCAGGGATGTTGTGTGTCTACAGAACAGTGGCATATGATGTGCAGTCAATGCACTGCACCATACAAACAGCACACAGCCACCAAATAGTGTATATTATAAAAATGACTAGATTGCTGTGTGCAGCTTGAGGCGCCATGAAGAGTAGGGCAGTAGATTATACTTACTGGGGCGGCGGAGACAGACGGTGTTCTGTGCAGGGTTAGAAGAGCCATTCCACAGGAGCACAGACGCTCAAAACTAGACTATCCAGCTTAACCTACGACTTTCGAAAGGGGACGAGAGGCCCAAGATCGGTGGGGTAAACAGTGTCACCGGCCGAACGTCTGCAGGCGGGCGTGTCAGCTCTCAGATGATTTTCTTTCTGAAATGAGTTATCGATGACAACCGGGGGTAGGAGGAGACACCTCGAACAAACGCAATCGGACAGCCCAATAACAACATTGCTGCAATACCGCAGCCACCTCATAAACACAGGAGAGCAGAGTGGCTTTGCAACATATAAGCAGAATTTAAAACCATGCGCTCTTATGCCTGTTAAAGGAAAATTCTCGAGGAGGCAGGGATTACCTTTTACTGGTCTGATCACGCAGGAATATTCTGCTACAGCCTTGTGCAAAGTGGGTTTAACACATTCTAAAACGTACGAATCCTTATTCCGAGTCTGCGATGCTTTCATTAATAAAGTGTGTAATCGCGACAGACAAGTAAATCATAAGCACTGGACTGGAGATATGTCGATGGTTTTCACAGAATAACATGAGTGTCGAGTTTCTAGACGCCTATCCTACACTGCCATGCAACCAGGAAGAGAAACCGACAGAGGAAAGTAAACATGCCCTTACAAGGAAAGACACGCACGCACGCACGCACGCACACACACACACACACACACACACACACACACACACACACACACACACACACACACACACACACACACAAACGTTTGCCTCCAAATAAATACAAAAAAACCCAACAAAATACATACAAATATACACCTATTGCAATAACCCATATGCAAATATGAACATTATTTTTTTCATTTCTAATTTTTTGGACGAACTAATCGATATCTATTTTGGACGAGGCTTAAGGGCTATGTGCATTTCATTTTTATTTTACTGCAATCCACCGAGAGATCGATACCATAGACGGTATAAATTGATACATAGATATGGAGATAGATATATTTTGAAACCACAACTCACGCGCAGGCGCATTGTGGCCTTTCCCGACGTCCTGTGTGTAGTAGTTAGTCGTCCGGCTCAAACCAATCCTAGACAGTGACCCCTGTCCTCCACTCTTTTCCATTTAAACATTAACTCAGCTCTGTTTTACGAGGACGGGTGACGTGCTATCGCGCTCATTGTACAAAGTGGGATGCAAGCTGTGCAGACACTCATGAAGGTTTTCGTAACAAGACGTATCCCCCAAGAGGGGGCGAAGATGCTGTCGCAGGCTGGAGTGTAGGTTTGCAATGATTATTGTACTACATACGAGCTTGCAGAACATCTGGGCGTTATGTTATACTGATGGTTTGCCGGTTTTGATCGACTAAATGTAAAGCCTGACAAATAGCCCTGCAAGTGCAGTTCCCAGCTGGACTGAACGCAGTCGTCAGTGCTTAGTTTATGACGTTCACTTGTTTCAATGAACAAAGTTAAAGTTGTTGGTAACTTATTCGAGTATTCATTCCCACGTTATAATATGGTCTAGCATAACATTGTAACGTGTCCCATATGGTACTTGAGCCATAGGGTACACATCTCAATGGCTAGAGCACCAATGGTACAGCATTGTAATTTTCTTTTTTAATTACTTTCATTATATCTATTCAACACTGGTATGATCCATAAAGCTACATCATCTGCACTCCATAGCTACTCTTCCAGTTGTTTTTTGAGAAACTGTCATGCAGACGAGTTTGTCCAATATTATTGGACTATATTGTATGCATTGATTATCATGCCGAATGAAACCATGTACAGTAAATATCTGAATGAATTTCTCCTCTTTAACGTATGCTTGCTTACCTAAGTATACACGCGCCCCCTATTCCATCAGATGTAATGTGTCTCTATGGGACTCTGATGAGCCAGTACCTAGGGCAGAGCTTCTGAAGGGTGTGGAAGGAGCCCACGGGATTCTGTGTTTACTCTCAGACAAGATCGACGCGGAGGTCCTGGATGCTGCAGGTAGACATCACTTGTGGGCGGCATCTCTTCTCAACTATAGTGGTCTATATTGGGTTGATTCATTCTCTCTCTGTTCTAAATCCCTCTGCAGGGCCCAACCTGAAGGTCATCAGCACCCTCTCGGTGGGGTTTGACCACATGGCCCTCGACGAGATCAAAAAACGGTGCGTTTGGTGATGCAAATATACACGCTAGCTTGGCGAGTGCCGTGTAGCAGTCCAGTATGTGATAAGGAGTGCATTTCTTCTTTTTTTATTTACAGAGGTATACGTGTTGGCTACACCCCGGATGTCCTGACCGACGCCACCGCAGAACTCACCGTGGCGCTGCTCCTGGCCACCGCACGCAGGCTACCGGAGGGCGTAGAGGAGGTTAAAAAGTCAGTACACATATCGGATGCCATCAGCACCTTAGTTTGATACCCTTGGCTTTGATTTTGGGAATTTCCAGTGCAAATGTGTATTATATTTGCATGTGATCAGACATTACCTTTACAGATCATTGCCATTTAAATGCTCCTTTGTTCTCAGTGGGGGTTGGAGCTCATGGAAGCCTCTGTGGCTGTGCGGTTATGGACTGTCTGGCAGCACTGTGGGCGTCATCGGACTGGGACGCATAGGTGCCGTTTCCTCCTCTTACTTCCTCTGACAAAAGGATGTCTTCTAGTGCTTAGGGCGTTAGTTGATTCCTATGCAAATGGTTCTGGGTTCGAAACTCAGTGTCCACAGTCTACCTGTAGGCATCCCTGAGCATGACGTGTCTAAAATAGGGCTGTCAATGTAATCTGGAAACCTTAACACCGTACATGTAAATTTAAAATGCAAATTAACGCACTTCCTCAATCTCGATCTTTGGGCATGCATCGGATCTGCCAGATCTGCATGGCGGGCGGGTGTTTGATTAATGCTCTGTTTCTCTCTTGTGGGGAAATGGCCAACAGGTTTGGAAGTGCTTTCCTATATGGTGGTGGTCTGTCATTGCCCTTCGGCTTCCCATGCAAGAGCGAGCGCATGCTGGGGAGATTGAGTGCGGGTGTCTGGGCGGAATGTGTCGCTGTTTCTCTGCTTGATGATGATCAACCGATTCATAAATAACTGGATGCATTCACCACGTAAATATTCATAACCACTCATTAGGAAGATATTTACTTTGTGTAACTAGTGGTGAGGTAACTAGAGCTCCACTGTGGAATTGGGGAATCATTGAACAGGCTAAGACCATAGACTATAGCGCACAGTGGTGATAAGAGCTGTAGTTCAACACATTCTACCAGGGTATTCAACACTTTTCAATCTGCCACATGTGGAGTGTGGTTGCTTGATGGTTGATGGCTGGTTTAAGCAGCCTCACCTGGCCCGAGTGGGACTGATTAGGCTCTGGGGCTGGGCGGCATTTCCATGCATTTGAATAATCAAGGCACACAGCCATCACCACACACACTCAGGGAGAGAGCACGGCCATGTTCGCATGTAACACCAGCTCTGGCCATATCGTCTTACCAACTCTCCAATAAACTGGTTTCAACGTTCTACCAGAAAAGCCACCTAGGTGGTGTGTGGCAGGGTTCCCTGCTACACAACAATAACATACAACAATAGTCTTACAATAATAGTGTTTTGAATTGAAATATCTTGTTTTTGTGGGCTTTTCCCAGCAAATCCTGATATTGCGGTTAATGACAGCTTATGTGATTAATCAGATACATTGTCTTTAATCGATTGACAGCCTTAATCTCAAAAAGTGTAAAACAGTGCTAAATGACAGAATAGTAGTGAATTATAGCAAAATGGCTTCTCCAAGCAAAAGAATAGACAAAAAAATACAAATTCAGAGTATGAATTCAGTGTATTGAAACACTTTAAAGCGGTATTTGCAGTTCCTATCTGTTTTAGTTTCTTTGCACAGAAAAACCCACAATATTTTGCAACCACCAAATCGACCAAAAACGTATGTAAACAAAGCTACATAAATAACCTTGACTCGTTAGTACATGTCACCATTGTATAACATACACTCTGCACAACAATATAAAACATAATATACAACACAGGTGTGCGTAATGGATAGAAAGTTGAAGCGAATCAGGATGACGTTTATCATTTTGTGGGACCTGAACATATTGATTTGTGTATTTATGTTCGCAGGCCTGGCGATTGCCAGGAGACTAAAAGCGTTCGGAGTGAAGCGTCTGCTGTACTCTGGAAGAACCGTGAAAACCCACGCTGCTGAGGTAGATGGAGAGCTCGGTAAGAAAAGACAATACAAGTTAAACACAATAAAATAAGCCTAATTTCGGGATCATTTCAAGCGATTAAACATTAGACAAAGGTAACTAGGCCATTACTTATTATGATTGACTTATTTTTGTCTCTTTTCTACTTCCCTTGCTGCTCTGCTCTGCGACCTGGGTGGGGGTCGCAGTGCCACTGGACACCCTGGTTTCCGAGAGTGACTTTGTGGTCGTGTCCTGTTCCCTCACACCCGACACCCAGGGCATGTGTGACAAGGACTTCTTCAGCAAGATGAAGAATACAGCGGTCTTTGTGAACTCCAGCAGGCAAGGGCAAAACTTACAGAGAGTGAAACGTATATAGACCACTAAAACTGCAACATTCTGTGTACGGTGTAGACAAATGCTCCTCTAAAGGAAGCAGAATATTTCTTGCCTGTGCCTTTACCTCACTTAGTCCTTGATGGTAAATGGATTGCATTTTATATAGCGCGTTACAATTGGTGCTTCACATTCACCCATTCATACACACATTCATACGCCGATGGCGGTGTCAGCCATGCAAGTTGCCAGCCAGCTCGTGCAGAGCAGTTAGGGTTAGGTGTCTTGCTTAGGGACACCTCCACACTTAGCTAGGCGGAGCCGGGGACCACCGCTCTACCTCTGGAGCCACTGCCGCCCTTGATAAATGACAGCCTTGCAGGTAATTGTTCTAGTCGTGTGGACGGGCTATTATGATCAGAACACTATTGTTAGTGTGTGTGTTTTGTGTCACAGAGGGTCTGTGGTGAACCAGGAAGACCTCTACCAGGCTCTGAGCAGTGGTCAGATAGCTGCAGCCGGACTTGACGTCACCACGCCGGAGCCCCTGCCAACCGACCACCCACTGCTAACGCTCAAAAACTGCGGTAAGCAAACCAAATTATTGATATTTCTGTTAATATTTCACCGTTTGTGACCATTATTTTTGAATGACACTCTCTCTCTCTCAGTTGTTCTGCCTCACATTGGCAGCGCTACGTACTCCACAAGAGGCGTCATGGCCGACCTGTCTGCTCGTAACCTGCTGGGAGGCCTGCAGGGCACCGACATGCCCAGCGAACTGACCTTCTGAGGCCCAGTGCCGCTCCACAGTGGCTGGCCGCGCCTCCTCCAGTGCCTCCAGAGTATTATTAGTCCTGAGCAAGACGGTGCCATAAGATTACTGAAGTAGTTTCATAGTGGGTTAGTGGTGCTGTAATGCTATGAGAACTCAGAACACTAATGTTGCTAGGGTATGGTTAGCTTTATGTGATTTCATGCCAGTTCAGATAGTCCTTGAAGTCCCTTTGAAATTACAAACCAATGCAAATGATACAACTAAAACTAAATGCAGAAAATAGGTTTATGATTTTCAGAAATGCAGCATACTTCTGTGAAAAACTTCAGCACTCCTAAAAAGCACTTACCGGTACATGTTACGTTTTCTTCAAAACATTTATCCAAATTTCCATTTGCAAAAGGATAGCATTAAATTTGACTTCAAATAAAAATTGCTGTTAGTTATTGGAAAATAAATGACTGTAGGAGTCGTATATTCATCACACACATCATTTATTATCAGGGAATTTCAATAATGTAAAATTATTCTCACAGAGAATATTTTCAATACATTTTGTCTTGGCAACATTTCAAATTGGCACCATGATCCATGACCATCATCTGATAAAAGTAAGCAATTATAAGCAATTAAGATACTTAAAAAGTCTTATCTTTACATAGTGCAGGGCTATTCATTCATTAGCCTTATTTGATTGTATTTTTGTGTGATGTACAAAATAGATTATTGTTTAAAAGAACTATTTGCATTTAAATCATGTTTTGGTCCTTTTTAGTGTTCAACAAAAGCCAAGGAGAATAGTAAATTGTCAAATGTGCTTGAACATTTTCATCTTAGTCCATATTGCCAAATTTCATATTCTAGACTTTTGTTTCATTACAACAAATCAACAATTGCAGCTCACAGCAGACTGTCAGCCAGTGGTTGCTGCTGGCCACCAGTCCAGTGTAGGCAGGTGTTCTTGGAGTGTTTGTAGAGGTGTGAGGACTGGCTGAAGCGTTTACCACACTTGGGGCAGGGGTAAGGTTTCTCCCCGGTGTGAACGCGGATGTGCTTCTTGCAGTCTGTCAGGTTCATGAAGGTCTTGCAGCAGATGCTGCAGGCGTACTTCTTCTCGCCTTCCACGAGCAACACGTGGTCCTCGGTGGCCGCCTTCTTGCACTTGGACAGCACCTCCTCTGACGCTCTGGTGAGCGCTGGGCGATCCGCCGACCCTGAGGAAGAGGAAGGGTCTGAATCTGCCTCTGAGCCCGCTGGTGCCACTTTGGGGGCTATGCGTCGGAAGCCCGGCGATCCCGACGTGATGCATCCACCTCCTCTGGTTTTCCCAGTGCTGGAGGTGGGCAAGATGGCAGGTTGTAGACCGAGGCCTGGCCTCACACTCCTCAGGAACCCCCCTAGAGAGCTTTGGGTGGGCTGGAGGAGAAGTGTGTCGCTGAAGCCCGGGGCCTGCGTGGAGAGGAGCTGCTGCAAGGGCACCGTGGTTACTGGGAAGACCAAAGAGGAGGAACGGTCTGAGGCAGAACTGGTGGCGCGAGACGTGTTGATTGTGTCAGACGTTTCACATGGCTCTCCAACGATCCCCTGAGCCTCTGTGATGGCTTCAGCTGCAGTAGCGGCGGCGGTGAGGCTGGCTAAGCTCTCCTCCACCTCCAGATCCCCCATGACATTCTCGCTGCTGGGGTTGAGGAAGCAGGAGAAGGCCAGCTCCGACAGGCTGTCTAGTCCATCACCCAGGATTGGTTCCTCACATGCCGCCACTTTGCCGCTCTCCGAGTGCTGCTGTGTGTCTGTGTGCGGATCTCCGCAGTGACCCTCTGTTGCCATTCTCCCGTCGCCCAATGCAACATCTGGAAGGCTATCACAGCAGTCCCCGTCTGGAGACGGGGAGCAGTCAGGCACAGGCTCTATTTCTGGAGATGACGTGCTCAGGTTTTCCCTTTTCACCTCAGTGAACGCCATGTTCTCATCTTCTTGTTTCTCTTCTCCCACCTGGACTTTGATCACAGAATTCACGTCTGCCCCCTCCATGGCCCCCGCGTCACCGTCCGACTGGCTCGGCAGCTCCAGCTCCTCCGACTCCCACTTTGTGGCCTCATATTTCTCCTCCTGTGACTCCTCCTCACCTATGCTCTCCCGGAGCAGTGAGTCTGCGGTGGGGAGCTCCTCCTCCGGCCGCCCGGCATTGGCAGTAGTGCTCCTCGTCAAGGTAGGCGAACGCTCCCCGTAGTCCTCCGTCAACAGACTCCTCTTTCTACCACTCGGCCTGTCTTCGTGCATGGGCGACGTGCGTTTGTGGCCTGCAGGGGCCGCTTTATTCTGTTTCCTGCTGACACCACCGTAGGCATAAAGATTGTCACCGGATTGACTAACCTCCGTTCCGGCTTCTCCTTTGCTTCGCGGAGCATCCGTGAAAAAGTTGCTAAGACTGAATTGGGGATGCTGGGGTGAAACTGACCCGAGCTGCATTGATGTTGCGTCAGATAGGTCCCTTGTTGGAGGGGAGAGTGGTGCCGCATTTTGCTGCTGTACGGATCTCCAGCCTTTAGGGGGGGACGTTGGGAAGTCTCGTTTGGACAGGTGGAGTTTGCAGGCTTTCACCACGGTGTTCAAGTGCAGGTGGGAGGCTGCCAGCAGCACGTCCATCACGTTGGAGGAAACCGGCGTAAGGGTGGAGGTATAAATCATTTCTAGCAGGATGGCGAAGGCCTCGGGGGTCACCACTTCCTGGTCAAGCTCCATCACACAGGGACCATCCCCTTGTACCATTTTAGTCCCTACAACCTCATCACCCTCCGTGGAGCTCAGAAGGGCCCTAAAGTGAGAGCTGCATGCTGCCAAAATTGATCGATGTGCGTGGAAGCTCTGCCCCCCAACCGATACCACGCAGTCGCAAAGCTGCCCATGGATGCGCTGTTGGTTCAACTGCTGAAAAATGTGCTTGAAGTGCCCAGGGAAGTCCATGGGTAGACGACTGAAGGTTGATTAATAGATGGATACACGGATGGACGGCTTCCCGTATTGTCTTCAAAAATAAATGTATCACACTTCCTATGTTTTTTTTATCATGTAATATCTACAATAAACCCTTTCGCGGGTTTGCCGGTGATGCATAGGCTGTACAGTGGGCCGACCTAATTCATAATACGGCCAAACGCACAACGGTTTATCACAAAGCGTCGCCAAATCGTGCAGGCCTACGCATTTCTCCCTCAAATAGTAGTCTATCGCATTTACCTGAATTTCGACAATTAAAATATATATTATAGCGTTTTAGCCTCAAATCACAAATCCACTCACCCCTTTATTATGGTCTGACTAGCCGCTCTAGCCGACCCTTTCTAGTGTGTAGCCTGATACAGACAACATCGCCCCCATTTGGCGACTTTGTATAAATGTGTCATCAGTTAATGTATCAGTCGTTTCTGGACATATCGTTGCATTTTGTCACAGCTAAAAATCATCCTCGTCACTTACCAATTAGTAGCAGAAGCGTCCAAAAATGATTGGTATTTATTTAAAATGTTTTGGATCAAAATAGATAAGACTTCATACATCATATTTCCAATATTAGAACACAGCAACGCATTGTATTTCTCAACCAAACGAGTTCAACACATTTTATTCTATTACTCTATTACACACTGATACTCTCCATAAATGTTCACACATAGTTACATTTTCTATAACAACGACATGGAATAAGAAAGGACTGTGGGTGGCTGGTTCTCGGTGGCAGTACATCTTCCACAGAGTTGTAGTAGGTCTCTGATGACGACGATGATGATGATGATGATGATGTAGACCCGCAATCGGCCCTTGGCGATGCCTGCCAGTGCATGACAGCAGAGACGAACGGGATCGGCAGGTTCCCATCATATGCTGTCCAGCTTCTTCAATACATATGGAGCTGCAAACGTAGGGGGAAAACTGTTTGTTTGCTGAGCCTTTTCATCGTACATCACTCGCAATGTGAAAATTAGACGTTACAGTGATTAGGTAATTCACTCAGTGACAAGGGACGTTACATTGACGGCTGCACGTTTGTTTTCTACCATAACGCCGCCAATGTCATTGAATGTAGCTACTTACTGGCTCGGAGGAGAGCAATGTAAATAATGAAGTTGCGTACGGATGAGATTACATCCTCCCTCATTTTCTTCTTCATTTCTTCTGGGTCCATTTTAGGCCCTAGACCTTCCAATTTAAACATTGTGTCCTATTGTGTATGTTATTCTGCTCCTGGAATGAAAGTCTATCGTTTCGAGAGCATGGGGAAAGGAAACGCCTTACCGGAAATACGTAATGTATGAGGTTAAGAAAAAGAAGATGACATGTATCACACCGCCGACTAGCGACATAAAAATGAACTACCTTGTATTAACAGTATAATACCGGTATAACACATCGAATGTGTGACCTAATATATTGCCTTATATTTATGCTAATGTCCTTTTCTCAAAGGGTAAGGTAACTGACACGTTTTGGGATTAAATTATGAATATGGTACTATAGGATTATTATTATTATTATTATTATTATTATTAACAATAAGAATAATAATAATGCTCTTGATATTAGTTATGTTGGCGTTATTATCAGTGGTATCGGCCTACAACAACAGTATTAAAGAGTAAAGGGAGACCCCACAGAGAAGGTAACCTATGAAGGCTCTCACCGATGAGAGTGGGGGGAGAGAGAGAACAGGGAGACAGAGAAAGGAGGGAGGGGGTGGGTTATTTCTGAGCTCAGGGCCGAGGATTAAATGAGAGCAGTTCCAGCAGCACGATGACAGCATCCAGTGTAAGGCCAAACCCCCACAATTCGGGACGACGTAGGTTTTCCCGAATAAATTATTAACCTTAAACCTTAGATGTCAGTGATTTACTGCGATATCTCTCCGAGACGCCCCATCTAATCCCGCGGCTTTTCATAACACGAGGTGAGTGTTGTCCTATTGATATTTTCTCGTCTTTTGTGTCTGGAGGACCAGCCGGCGAGATTGCACCTTGCCTTATCGTTCTGCTGCGCGGATGGATAATATTCATATCTTACAAAGATAGATTCAAAACGAGTCGTTTGCGTGTTGCCTTGACGCACCAGTGCGCCTATTTGGAGAGGCGGCTGAGGTTTTTTTTTTTTTTTTAAATAGGATTAAGATTAGGAAAGAGACAACAAAAGATTTACCTTTTTTCCGTCTACTGGTTTGGCGTGGATGCTACCACTGATCACAATCTGAAACAATGTGACGTGGTGTGTCATCATGTAATGAATATGAATTCCGAATTAAGGACGTTCACCCTTCACTTGCCCCATTAGCAGTACTAATATCCCCTGTTTGTCGCCCTAACTCTACTAAACGGCACTGGTTTACGCCACATAGTATTTAAAATGTACGGTAGAAGTGTAGATGCTGGACCTGCCGGTGAACCGGCCAGACACCGTCGGTGACTCTAGCCTACTACAAGATAGGCTTTCATTTTAGACCCCACGAACACATGTCTCCATCTATTCCGTCCATTGGATCGCCGTAACAATCTCGGTCACTGCGCTTAGATGGGAGATGACCTGACTACATTCAGAAAGACCGATGTAAGCTATACGTCTGGATTTTGATGTAGTATAGTCAGACTAGTTTGCATCCAGTTATGAATGGGCGTCGGCAATATGCTTGTCGTGTTTTTTCTTTAATTCTCACACAGCAAGCCTGAGATGTCCTCTATGCACTTCTCCATGCCGTGACGAGAGGCATGGCCCGTTCGCGACACAACTAGACCGGAACAATGCGTTTTGCTGCGCTAAGGGGCTTTCATTTGATGCATGGTTTAATATTATGACTACTGATTGCGGTTGTATTCAGACACGTGCTTGTCTTCAGAAACAACATAATACGCGGTATGAGGAGACCTACCTCGGAATCTATTTTTTGTTGTTGACAGAATGGTGTCGTGTTACAGTGACATCAACCTAACGCGTTAAACACGCGCGCTGGCTATCTTGTTGAATATGTGTTAAAAAATAAAAATAAAACACGAGCGTGTGTTAGGCTAGTGAACTGCCTGTATGTGTGTGTGTGTGTGTGTGTGTGTGTGTGTAGGCCCATTGAAGCTCGTGTGATGCCAGGGTAGTGCGATGACTCAGGGTTGTGTGGGGCAGGAAGAAACATGTGATGCATGCTGCTGCGCTCAGGTCAGCCAGCCGGAGGAGAAAGACGACAGGCAGAACTGCACATCAGGAAAGACCGCCAGCATCTCTGCCTCTACACACTAGGCACGATCTGCCCTACTGACTAGCTGTCCCACTTTCTACAGCCAGTCAAGAAAACCAGCCGGGCATTGTGTTGTTGCTGGTCTTCTCTTCCTCGTTGAAGCTGCTGCCGGGAGGGCTGTGATGCTGGATTGATCTTTACTACTCTCTAGTCTGCAGCCTATTTTATTGATCGATTAATCATTAGAACAACCAATTATTGACAGGATAAACATTTGCATTATATTATTGCAATACCCATCGCTTCAGACACTAATGATCACAGACCCATCAATATCTGCAAAAGTATTGTAATGATTTACTGGAATATTTGAAAAGGCAGGACATGGGAGGACCCGTATTAGAATTAATGGCTTTCTTGGCTCATATTGTAAAAGTGACTCTCTAGTGGATGAGAGAGAAACCCTGACCTCATTGACTTGATTGAGTTGACACGTCACTGCACTTGACTGGCACTGAGATTACAATATAGGTCACACTTTGTGTGTATGTATAGGCATGAGGAGAGGGAACATGCCTATACATAGCCTACCACACTTCTCTTTTATCTCTTTTCCTCCACCCTATCTGAATCCAATATTAAATATTTATATGCAAGTATTTTCCCAAGACTCTGAAACATGATGTATCTGTTGGCTTAGCGGTTGCCCGGATATAACCTTTACATAAGATATCAAATGGTATTTCATGATCAATGAGCTGGGTAAAATTGTCCACAGTTTAGCCGCAGGAGAAGCGAGAGAAGCTGTTTGCCGGATTTCCAACATCTATCGCTAGATCTGAGCATGTTTTTCGTGACCGAGAAAAAAAACCCCCTGTACTCTCGCCAGATCAGAACTACAGATACTACACTACAGTGCACTATTAATTTTCTCAAACCTCCCATGGTTTTGACGCGGAAAGGGACACAGACGAGTAGGTGCAGAGAGGGTGTTCATCATGCTAATGGCATGAGCCAACAGGAGGAGGGATTGGACATTTGATTGGATTATGTTCAGAAGGGTGATCACCAAAATGCCGAAACTAAATAGTCACCAAAACAACATTCAACCGACGAGATCATAAAAAAGCATCTGCCTCTTCAACTATTACATTCATAGAGTAGGCCTACTCATTTGAATATCACTTGTATGCTGCTGCTTACCGTAGCAATGTTGATTCATTACAATGTTGTAATCCAAAGGTATATCCATTTTTTGTTGTGTTAGGCATTGAATAAACTATCTATCTTCCAGCTATCTATCATACATATCTTTCAGAGCTTTTCATTGCTATGTATCTTGCTTTTCTATAATTATAGTGTGTTTAGATATTGTCTAGTGGAGCACAAGATACTGGGTTCGATCCCCAATGTCCAGAGTCTACCGCTAGGCATCATTGGAACAAGATGCCTGATAAACCCTTACCATCTTCTAAAGGACTATATAACAAAGTGTCTAAGCGCTAAAATCATATAATAAAAGAAGACAAATGGTATGTTGCGATGATTTTAAAACTTGATACATGATCGTGACCTTAAACATCTCAGACCTGACCTAAATAGCATTGACCCCTTTAGTCTGACTTGACAAGGCAGAAGGTAGATTGAATTGGTTAAATTGATCACCCCACCCCCAGGAGCGCAGCTGTATCCTGTGTGTGATATGGACACCGCAATTGATAACGATATATATATGGCAGCCAACTGTTCCTTTTTGGATTACTGGGTTAAAAAGATAATATTGTGCACTGTGGTGCTTGTTTAAAGTTTGTGTGTGTGTGTGTGTCGACTGATCTCCTATTTCAAGGCTTCGAACTTGAGCGCGTCACTCAGTCTGTGTCCGCCAGTTGTCTGTGTGGCGTTAATCAACAGAACAGAAGCCTGACATGCAGTATAAACCAGTTCAGTGTCTGCACAGCCTTGTAAGAAGTTTTTGAGTTGTTGCGTGCAGTCGCTATAGCATGCCAATAGTTCTATAGGCTTCTGGAAGGAGGAGGGCTGAGGGAGGGGAGGCGGGTGTTCAGCCGGGTCTGGGTCTTTCTCAGCTCAGCAGTGCTAATTGGATTTCAAAAATTTTTTTCTTCTTCTCCCTGTTTATGCTCAAGCTTACTGCAGGCATACAGTTGCCAAGTGAACAAC
>OMKP01069482.1:0-13700 GCA_900302375.1 Bathygadus melanobranchus | reverse complement strand
TGATGGAGGTTGTGTTGATGATGATGATGATGTGATGATGATGATGATGATGATGATGATGATGATGATGATGATGTCTGTCAGGTTACCTGCTGGTCTGTTAGGTTACCTGTCTGTCTGTCTGTCAGGTTACCTGTCTGTCTGTCTGTCTGTCAGGTTACCTGTCTGTCTGTCAGGTTACCTGTCTGTCTGTCTGTCTGTCAGGTTACCTGTCTGTCTGTCAGGTTACCTGTCTGTCTGTCTGTCTGTCAGGTTAAATGCCTGTCTGTCAGGTTACCTTCCTGTCTGTCTGTCTGTCTGGTTACCTGCCTGTCTGTCTGTCTGTCAGGTTACCTGTCTGTCTGTCTGTCTGTCTGTCTGTCAGGTTACCTGCCTGTCTGTTAGGTTACCTGTCTGTCTGTCTGTCAGATTACCTGCCTGTCTGTCTGTCTGTCAGGTTACCTGCCTGTCTGTCTGTCTGTCAGGTTACCTGCCTGTCTGTCTGTCTGTCTGTCTGTCTGTCTGTCAGATTACCTGCCTGTATGTCTGTCTGTCAGGTTACCTGCCTGTCTGTCTGTCTGTCAGGTTACCTGCCTGTCTGTCTGTCTGTTTGTCAGGTTACCTGTCTGTCCATCTTTGTAGTGGGCAGCGATGATTTGCTCGCGGCTGCCATCGGCCGCCTCCTTGTACCACGTCACCTGTACCATCACCGAATTCGTGTCCACGTCATGGAAACGACACGGCAGCACAGTCTCCTCCTCGGCCAGCGAGCGGATGGCATGGTTGAGAGGGGGCTCCAGGAAGTTCCCCCTCCCCACTGTGGAGAGAGAGAGAGAGAGAGAGAGAATATTTGTAAAAGTGTAAATGTAAATTAATATATACATATAATATATATATATATAATATAATAATGATTGTCGTTTTTTATCACTCTCACTGTGGACGAGATACATCTCACTGTGTGACAGCTGAGATCAAAAGAGAATGGCGACAAGATAGTGAAACAAGGAAGACATAATACGTAGATTAACGTTTAATGTTAATCTTAAAATTAAAGATTAACGCACTGGACCGGGCACATAACCCCATAAACCTCAACAGGCTGTTTATTTACTCCATGTTTTATTATTTGAAGACACTAAGGTAGCAGTTAAAACAATGACACAAACCCCCAAATAATAGCCTACTGTCTGGCCACACACACACACAAAGAAAACACACCCAGAAACGCACACCAACACAGACAATCAGTGTGGGTTTGGGGTTTTTGCATAAACTAATTCATATAAACTACACACGCAACATACGTTGACGCTGAATGCGTTTGTATTTGCATGCGGACGTCGCCTACATTGGGAAAGGAAGGGCTTGTGACTCTGTTGTTGTTATTAGCTCGGTCTCGTCTTGTCCTTGTAGTTGCAGAACGCCAATTTGAAGAGGAGTGAAATTACATGATGACAAGAACACGATAACAGGAAGTAAAAGGGAGCAAACAGCGCCATCCCCGTCCTCCTCCTTCTATCTGGATGTCCACTGTCACCCTCTGAGTGTTGAGCTTAGACGAGATGGAGGAAATGTCAGGTTGGGGTGGAGTGGGGGTATGGAATTTTAACAATAGTTAACACACCACACAAGAGAGAGAAAATAGGGGAGCATGCATGTATGTTGGCACAGTAGAGACAAGAGGCATTTGTCTAGTTGAGACAGAGGCGAGATGTGGGAGTGAAGAAGCGAAGACATCTCGTCCGACGAGTTGCTCAAGGTGAGCTGTCACTCACCCACACACACACATACATACGTACATACACACTCACACACACACTCGCAGACAGACAGACAGACATGACACAAACACACACACTCATGCGGACACACACTCACACAGACAGAGAGACAGAGAGAGAGAGACACACACACACCCATGCACAATTTGTTGCCTCCCAACGGATAGGGCCCAGCCATCTTAAAGCCACCGTTAAAGCCTCTGTTTGTGAATACACACTAAATAGAATCACCAGTGAAGTCACCTGGTTGTGTGCCATCTTAGTAACATGGAGCTGTCCTCTGACATGGAACATGTTCCTCTTGTTGAATGGACCCTTACACAGTTATATAGGCTATTCACCCTCTACCAATCTAGAGACAGTTGTCTTGGAGTCGTTTCAAAGTCACTGCTGGTGGACACACTGACCAAATATTAGTTGGAACATGTTGAAAACTAATACGCTTGTGAAATTTCACAATGCACCCAACACAAAAGCTTGTGTTTATCTGTATTGAAGTTACGCCATGTAGCAAGTTTCACAAACAACTGAACTTGGACATTCGGTCAATCAGTTAGTGTTAGTTGTGTTAGGGGGCGTGGCCCCTAGTGACATCAAAGTTTGTTCTTTGACATCTAAATGTCTCTTGTCGCTATTGCTTGGTATTACACTTGGCATCAAACACGCTAATTAGGCCCAGCCTACATATTTTACACGAGTGTCACAGGAAAACACTTAATTAGCAATGGTCCAATCAGACGTCCGAGTGGGCGGGGTCAATCGTAGGTTCATTGAAATTCGAGATGTTTTGTTTTTTTTTACCTTGAAAGGACAGTCGAGTTGATGTGGATAAACAATTGGTTGATGACACACAGTTTCTACCAAACAGAACTATTCCACTCCTAGCCTAATAAGGCTTTTCCTATTCGTGGGTGTGTTGGAGAGTTCGCAAGTGAGTTTTTTTAGGGCTCTAGCGTGGAATCTGCCTGTACGACATTATTGAGATATGCCAGCGCCCAAGCCATGAGCCATAAGCCTTTTCCACGTGCGGGACATTGTTTGCAAAAACAGCACCTGATGTTTCCTAACAAACAACTGTTAACTTGTAGCCTACTCATCACCCTTGGCTAGAGAGACACAGGGGGCGAATGCACATGTTGCCAGATAGGGGTTTCCCTGTGTTCTCAACACACACTGCAGTACCCTAGATCACAGGCAGGTGTGGACAGATCAACAGAGACCCGTTTTTCCTGAATTGTCACAACACTTTAAGTGTTTTCTTTCCCTAATATAATTCCTGTCCTACCGTTAAGTTAAGTTTACCAAAAGCCAAACATGAGCATTTTAATAGAACATTAACATAACACCGCCATTCCTCCTCACTTTGGTCGTTATAGATTTTATCCCCTATTATTGCGCTTCGCAAGCAAAAGATCAAACGAAATTCCACTTACCAGAAATAGAGTGGACCAGTAGACAGAGAGAAAGAGCTCTTAGCAGCGGTATCATCCTCTACCTGGATCCTGAGTGTAGTTAAGTGTTGTTGTGTAAAAGGTGGGATCACTGCTCTATCCGTCTGGACATCAGCGTCTCCTCACAGTCAGCCCGGAGCGGGTAGGAAACGTAAACAATAAAAGATAAAAAATACTCTACAATCAAATACAACAAACGAAACGTATCCCAAAGTACATTAGTTCCAATGGTCGCGTCGGTTAATCGGCCGTGCCTTATCCGTGTGTAAAACCTTTAAGTTGCGCTATAGCCCAGATATGGAAGGGGAAAACCGCGCAATTGTTCCTTTGTAAAAATGTTTAAATCCTTTAATCTCCGCCACTTGTTGTTCTGTTCTCAGGCAGAGGGAATACATTCGTCCCGTGGAAGAAAAAAAAAAACTAGGCGCAGCTACCTGTTTGGTGTACACCTGTCGCAACGTCAATCTCTTTTTCACTCCCACCCTCTCAAACACACACGAAAGTTACATTTCCAGTTTGGGTTGAGCAGCGCGACAGTTATACTTCTAGCCTTTACATGCTCTGGCGCACAGCGAGGGAGGAAAACACCAGGAATGTCGTCCTGGTTTTAGACGAATACACAGATCAAACACAGAATAGGAAGCATAAAGTTCCTAAAAGAGAGAGAGAGAGAGAGAGAGAGAGAGAGTGTGTGCTCAGATGTTTACTTAAGTAAAAGTAGTAATACCACACTAGAAATATTCTGTTACAAGTAAAAGTCCTGCATTGAAAATGTTACTTAACTGAAAGTACAAAAGTATTAGCATCAAAATATACTTAAATTCATTCATTCATTCATTATGCAGAATATGTATATATTATTGATGCATTAATGTGTTCATCACTTGCAGTGCAGATGTAGCTGGTATATGTGAAGCTAATTTTAATGTAATTATATATTATATATTGCTTTACATACTGCTGAGTAGCTTGTGAATTTCCTCTTGGGGACCAATTAAACCTTATTATTAGAAGTATAAAATAGCAGATAATAGAAATACTCAAAGTACAAGTAGCTCAGATGTGTACTTAAGTACAGTAGTAATTGTACTTAGGTACTTTCCACTGGCTATATACTGTATATATATACAAATGCCCGCGTTTCCCATCATAATCAATATCTTCCTTTGGATTGTTATAAATAAATAGTATTGGTCCGATTCATCGGTTCTAGACCAATGTGGGTCTTTTATTTTTAGGAATAAAAAAGAAAGAAAGAATTGTAATCGATCGATGGTCCAATATGTGGCTTCTGATCCGTTTCTGAAATCATGATCATGAAGTGTGAACACTCGACCCACCCCCCAACAATAAAATGAACGCACCTATGAATGTCTTGGACCATAACCAGGCCTAATCTAACGAACACACCAAACCATAATAATCATGTTTCACCTAGTCCTGGTACTTAGTGTAAAGGGAGAATAACTGGCATTAAGCAAACATTTCTCTTTTACTGTCTAGTTAGGCCTAATTTAATGTCTGTATTACCCCACTAATATATAACAGAGACCTGTTAATGATCTCCATTCACTTATTTTGCGTTGAATGATTGTATGATTGAATCATCGTTCAGCTACCCCCACTCCCATTCCAGAATGGACGGTTCCAATCAGGGAGGAGCCAGACGTAGAAGAGCTAGTGAGGCTCGTTTTAATTTGTAAATACATTAGTTTATGTTTTGTGAAGTGTGTCCTCCAGTCATTTGTAACCATCTCCGCTGTGACTTTTCTGGTACTCTGGCCACACGATTAGGGTTATCCCCTGGTAAGGCTACAGTAAGTAGCCCATTAGGACGTAATTATGTAGGAACATTTTTGCCTAGATTGTAGACTATACAGTTAATTATTACTCCCCAAATGTGTTCACAGTTTGAAGCAGGTACTGACAGGCTGTGAGCAGATTTGAAATAAAAATAATAATAATTATATATATGATGTATATATCAAACGTTCTCATTATTTCGAGGCCTACCATCACAAAGGCACATGCGCTAGCTAGCTTTCTTTCTGTCATTGCTATTGGAAAAAGAGGTGGGCGAGCATGGTTTTAGAGCACTGATGTAGAGCAAGCAAGAAAGCTATTGGTGTGCTCTTGACACCAAGCTGAGTAGATGTGAGCTTCGTGAAGGTATTGTGCATATACCTCTTTTCCAAAAGCAATGACGGATAGCTGACTAGCGCACGGCACTTTGTGATGAAAGTTTCTCATCATTTTGAAATACTGAGTCATTATTAGATTTATCATTATGTCATTATTACGACATCAGCAGACAGTAAAGTGTTCAGGAACCCATCTGCCTTCCTGTGTCATGAGCACGATTACCTTGAATCAGGTTCTCACAAGCATGTTTCCACACATGCAGATGGTGTGTGTGTGTGTGTCAGATGCACACACACACAAACAGGAAGTTAGGTTGGACTGTAAGTGGTGAGTGTTGTGAGGCTAGTTGCCATGGCAGCACACCACAGGATTGAGCCAAACGACAGACACACTCAGTCTCTTTATATCTTTAATGAGAACGACATGAAATATGTGTTTGTGTGTGTATATATATATAGCGATAAACTGCTTTTAAGAAATTACAAACAGATGCATTGCCAATATGATATTTTGAGAACTAAAGAGAACCTGCATAATGTGCAATACATCTTATATTCAAGACAACAGTATGGACATTTCAATTGGCCACAGTACAAAGAAAGAAAATAAACACTTAAAAACTAACTTCAACTTAAACATTCACACACAGTATAAAATGGACATTTCAACAGTTGGGAGTTCGATTCCTGTCATTAAGGGGGCATCTTGCTCAAGGATGCCTACAGGTAGAATGCAGACATTGGGGTATTGAGCCCACTACTACTTTACCAGCACAGCTGGGAGTCCAACACCCTAACCACTGATATCCTGTCCTACTTACCCCTGTTCACCAACAATGTGCAGTGGGCCTGTCTACCATGTGGTGTCGGGTTAACAAGTGATTATTTTCATGCGTTTACCCCCCCCACACACACACCAAAGTTTACCTGCCCTGCTGTGTGTGATATTTGCAAGGTTTCAAAAGTGAGCATCAGGTAATTGTTCACATCTTATTTCCGTTACGACAGAAGAATGACATCTTTTGAGAATGGCATCATATTGATCATACATTTATGTTGTCAGAATGACTCAGTGGATAAAAGTGGATAAAACATTTTTTTATACGTCATCTTGTTGTACATTGTTCCGTAGCGCAGCATCTTAACTGAAACCAGGAAACTAACTGACAAGCAGGAGCGTATCACATTGCAGAATCCTTCTTGATGCCAACGGTCTCGTACGTGTCCGTGATATGAGGGGCAAGGCCCTAGAGAGAGAGAGAGAGAGAGAGAGCATTATGTCAGTTTCAGGGTCTTTCACACACACCGTCACCTCATACACACATTATTCACACACACACAGTAAGCCGAAACTATGTGTCTTTCAAATTGAAAGGAGCCCAGGTTAACACGTGTTAAATACATACAAACTAGAAACCCGACCTGGGCTGGGATTCGAACCCGGGTCTTGAGGAACACCCCTCCCGCTACTGCTACCCAAAGTGTACATTCTGTTCACTTACTGTATAGATGCCTTCTTCTGCTGGCTGTTTGGGATACAAATACACAAAGTTTACATCCAAATATACATCCACTAACAGTATTTTAAAAGACAGAGGAGAGAGAGATATTGTGTGTGTGTGTGTGTGTGTGTACCGTCTCCTTGGAAGCAGGTTTGGCCTTTGAACAAGTCTTCTGTTGAGCATTGTTGAAAAAAAAGAAGAAGAGTGTATTTTAGGAGTGCTAAGAGTGAGGTGACATGAACAGTCAACGTTTAAGGGGGATATTTATGGTTTATGGTGCAGGTGGTTTCCATTCCTGTCATCAGGAGTGATAACCGCCTGCACCCGCCAGCAGTATTCTTTATTTTCCTCAACAACAAAAACGAGGAATTAAATACAATATATAAAACAAGAGACAAGAGATTCAAAATACACTCGAGTTAAACAGCAGCACAGTAAACTACAAACCCTGATTCTGAAGTAGAGCACAGTCAGGATTATCCCGTAGATGAAGAGGATGCCGTCCAGCACATAGCACACCTGGGGCTCCGACAGCGCCGCTGCAGAGAAAAAGGTATTCTGTAGTGCGAGTATAATACTGGCCTCTATTGGCCAGATTGGGTACTACACCAAAAGTGTTTAAATAAAAACAAGGTAAACCCAACAGTCATGTTTCTCACGGTTGGGATAAGTTGAATGCAATTCAACGGTGTCGAATTAAAGCAAAGTATCACATGTAGGATAGACAGATAAGTCAATGTCTACAATAAAGCAATACATTGAATAAAGGGAAGCAATGTGCTATGACAAATCCACAGGCCTACACACAGCAATTTAACACAAACTAAAACATATTACACAGTACCTACCATAACTACTTACTACATTACAAAAAATACTTAATCTTACTTAATTAATCTAACTTTAATTAATCATACTTAATTCTTATTTGAATGCATATGCAAGCAGAGTGTTCAAGTCCCTTGATCACACTAACTGATGCTCATTTTTTGCTCATCTGTTGTTTGAATATCATTTACGGAAAATGTATTTTTAGCAAAGAAACTGAATTATGTTGTACTTGTCTTCTTGAGACTGTTGATTCCTGGCTGTGTGTTCTGATGTGAGTGAATCTGATGTGTGATGCTGCGCATGTAATTGCTGGACACTTTAATCATTTTAAAATGGGCCTCATTAACCTAGCCATCTTGCTTCTAAACACTAGCTCAAGTTGGTGTTCACTTCCACCACCCGGCTAGCATTTAGAACCAAGATGGCCGAGGCTGATGGAGGTGAATAAGGCCTTTTTCCACAAGCTGCTGCCGTGACTACCACCCAACAAGATCCAGCCGTTGAGTGTCAAATATTTCTTTGTAAAACGTACGTGTTGTTGAACAATATACAATAATGTGGGACTGTGTTGAACCTTTTGTCACCAATTTCACTTCATGGTGACTTTAAGAACGTTACTGTAAATAGAGGTTGGCGTTTATGTAAACCGTATGCCTTCATTTTATTAGATTCCAATTGAATTTTTATTAATTTTCCTTCCAAGTACTTCACTTCAGTCAAAACCGTTCCTTCACAGTTTGCGTTAAGCGTGTCAGTTTGACATTCATATGCATGTTATCTGGTAGATGTTTTACACTTCTCAGAAGTGTGAAACATCGTGACGAGATAAATAAGTAACACGATATAAATAAGTTTGCCTGGTTGTTGCTGGTCTTATGTTGAAAGAGGTTGTCAGTCTCTATCGCAGCAGTGGGCTAGTTAAGGTTAACCCTTGAACAAGGAAATCCTTTTTTTTTTGGGTAGGCATAGTATGCGTGTTTGTAGGGTTTGTATTGAAGCAGACACCCATGGAGTATGCCTACGTTAACACTATTAAGTCTAGTTAATTGTCCATTCTTGTGTATTGTTGTGATTGAGGGAATCTAAGTAAATCTATGAGAAATACGTTTCAAACAGCTGCTACAGTATAGGTTACATATTTGGTTGGGTGGCCAGTTATAGCCAATATAGGCCTAACGATTGAGCTGACGAGCTAAACGTACGGGTCAAGTCATGTTCCCTTTTATGGTCAGAAGTGTAGGGATGGCCATCTTTATGAAAGACATCATTTGATCATGAGCACGCCAAAATTTGAATGTGACTCACAATATTCACTTTATATTCAATAACAACATAGTCTACTACCTCACGGTCTAGATCAGCCTTCACATAGCCAGAAACCAACAGTCTACTACCTCACGGTCTAGATCAGCCTTCACATAGCCAGAAACCAACAGTCTACTACCTCACGGTCTAGATCAGCCTTCACATAGCCAGAAACCAACAGTCTACTACCTCACGGTCTAGATCAGCCTTCACATAGCCAGAAACCATCAATGACCATCTTTTCACAAACTACGTCTGTACAGCACAAGGTTTTTGATTGGTGATTCTTCAGTGATTCTTCAAAATCAAACTACAGTGATTCGTAGTCCTAAATGATGTTATGTTATGTGGCTATAACTATTTTCAACTCTCAAATACTAGGAAATAGCTACTAGCACCAATATATCAGATACTCACCAACACTGCAAAAATGCATCCACAGCACACAGGCTGAAAAAAACAGCATCCCACTCCCCATCACTTCTACCAAGAGTTTAACAATTTAAACGTTATCTTCTCTGGAGGGTCGACGGAGCAGGTTTGCCTGACTGGGCAGAGGACGTGTGAAACGAAACTAAGTGATTTTTGTCTGACTTCTAGAGAATATGTGTTGCTTGTCTTTTGTTGAAACCCCAAGAGGAAGTTGTGGTCGCCAATCCGATGTCCATTCTGCTCAGATCGCATCAGACCACTCCCCTCCGATCGGCAGAGGAAGGGCATGTTGGCAGCTCTCTACGAAGCACATAAAACACTTTACTTTCAGACATCCTCAATCTATATCTAAACACCCGCCTGTGTAGTCTCATTCAGAAGATGTTGGCGCTTGTCCCCGGGGCTGAAACATTCACAACGCTTAAGAAATAAAAAGATTACGATGAATAAGTCAGTCATAAAATATTTATTAGGGTTTATTTAGGCATTGTACATTGATTGAGTAAGAGTCTCCTTCACTGAAATTATATCTACTTTGAACAGTGGATAAGTACAAACCAATGGCCGAGAGTGAGAGAGAGAGAAAGAGAGAGAGGTAGAGAGTGAGAGAGAGCTAAAGAGTGAGAGAGAGGTAGAGAGAGAGATGCGGCTAAAATCTGGAGCTCTTCAACAAGGAGGAAACAGTGTTTGGGTTTCAAGCAGCTTCATCAACGGTCCACCTCTCCAAACACGATGTCTTGTGTACCTGTGACGACAGAGAGCAACACACGTTGTCGTCGTTGACGCCCCACAGAACAGCGTAGCGATGTGCGCCATGACACCAGGCGCTCCGAGAACAAGGAACAAAACAATGTCTTACCGATAATGGCTACGACGTCGGCCAACATGTGTCCTGTGGCCATTTTATCCAGGGCAGCCTGGAAGAAGAACACACGTGGTTACTGTCAAATACACCCAATCACAAAAGGTCCCCGCAAACCTGGCTGACGTGTGTTTACAAAGACGTAAGTAGAATGTCTTACAGACCTTCCTTAAATGTACACTATCAACTGAGTTAATAATCCTATTAATTCCCCTATAACCTATAATATGCTGTTAAGTAAATTAACAGCATATTGCAAGTAGCACTTTTTTTCATGCACAGTACGCACCAAGTGGGCAAATCCAGGGGCTTTGATCTTGCAGCGGTACGGTCTGCTGGAGCCGTCAGAGACGAGATACACACCAAACTCTCCCTAGAGATGGACATGGAGGGGGAGAGACAGAGAGACCGAGAGGGAGAAACAGACACACAGATAAGAGAACCATCACAAGAGCCTCTAAACTGGAGGTTTATAAAAGCATAATAACTAGAGGAGAAACCACTTCAGCAGTACCATAAAAGACGAAATAAACTGCTTATTTTATTATTTCTCATCCAAATACATCATAACCCGATGACAGAGAAGCAACTGTGTGCTAAAAAATCTAAAACGATAACAGTTTACAACCACAGACGCCCATGACTGAGTAAATGACATATCACAGTTTAGCCAAAAGGGGTCCATTCAGATGGAAGCAGAGGGAAGGGATGGAGGTGATGGTGGATGGAGGAAGGAGATGGGATGGGGGTTCTCTCACCTTGGGGGCCTCCACGGCAGTGTAGGTGGCCCCGGGAGGGACCTGGTAGCCCTCTGTGTACAGTTTGAAGTGGTGGATCAGAGACTCCATGGACATCTAGCGAGACAAAGAGAAAAACAAGTCCAGTCTGCTGCATTACGTTTCCTCAGACAATGATAACACAGTGGTTGGACAGAATGATTTCCACAAAAGCGTCTGCCAAATGCTCTAATGTAAATGTAATGTAGTTATACGTTGGATGTGTTTGATAAGGGTCATCATGGCCGACATGGACAATGTACGTCCTGTATGTTATATTTACGTCCGTTGAAGACCAATAAGACCGCACCTTCATCTCAGATCTCTTGGGCGGGGCCACCTTGGCGTCGTCCACCTTGATCTCCCCGTGGGGCATCTTGTTCAGCGCCTGAATCATGATCCTCAGACTCTGTCTCATCTCCTCCACACGGCACAGGTACCTGACAAACAACACACGTCGACGGTGTCTCAAACACACCTAAAAGAACCAGTCGTAAATACATTTGGTGCACAAACTAAATAAATGACTACAAACCTGTCGTAGCAGTCTCCATTGCTGCCGATGGGGATGTCGAACTCCACCTCGTCGTACTTGTCGTAGGGCTGAAACTTCCTCAGGTCCCATTTGATGCCTGAGCCCCTTAGCATTACGCCGCTGAGGACACAGGAAACAGGAAGTCAGGTCTGGACTTTTAATGTGCTGCTATGCTCAGACACCTATTTTTTTAAAATAGTGATATCTTTTGACTTGAAAGATGACGGTGCCTCGGTTATTTGCTTCCCTGGCACCATGTGGCCATCTGTGTCACTGTAGATGAGGACAAGGGACCAGTAGCGTCACTGGGTTGGCCTGCTGCAGTGCACAACCACTCTGTAAATGTTTACGTTTCTCAACAGTCTTACTGAATCCATAGTGGTGAACTACAGTCATAGAATAATTGTCACTATCTGTTATATGTATTGATCATTCATCTTGAAACAGTAATACTAACCGCAGGGAATATTACAGTGATTTATCATTAAACCGGAACCATTACATCCCTAAGCACCACCACAAGGTTTCATGAAGAAGTGACTCTGGTAAGTCAAAATGGAAACAGACTTAAAGCGGGTTAATCCATTTAATACAAATATCAATATCTGCCGCCAGTGTATCGAAAACATTCCAGTATCAACATTTTGTCCCAGCCCTAACACAAACACGCGTGTCCCTAACACAAACACGCGTGTCCCTAACACAAACACACGTGTCCCTACCTGAAGCCGTAGTTGAGGGCGTCCTCAGCCGAGACCACTCCAATGTCCACTGTGCGCTTCTTCCAGATGCGGTTGTTGGTCAACATCTGGCCAGACAGGGAAGAAGAACACAGCCAGAGCTTGTTCACTGCACTGTGCTACCCATCCGTCTCCACAGCATCGATGGGGGACATGAGCACCCCCTACTGGCAAAATGACTCTCTGGCCATTATTTATATAGTGCTTTTATCCAAAGCGCTTTACATTGCCTCACATTCACCCATTCATACACCAACGGTGGTGTCAACCATGCAAGGCAACAACCAGCTCGTCGGGAGCAGTTAGGGTTAGGTGTCTTGCTCAGGGACACCTCAACACTTAGCTAGGGGGAGCCGGGGATCGAACCAGCAACCTTCCGGTTGCCAGACAACCGTCTACCTCCTGAGCTAGTGCCACCCTTCCCTAACAATCATGAGTGCTTGAAACTACTCAAATCTTACTGTACCGTCAGAAACATATTGTTGTTTCACTCTGTCGACAAACATACTTATTGTAAATCGCTTTGGATAAAAGTGTGAATAAGGGACAGAGCTGTAAAGAAACACCACACACCTCCTCCACCTCATCGATTCGGATGGAGAAGTTCCTAGCCCATTCGTAGATGTCATCCATCAGGCCCAGGGGCATGTCCTGGAGAACCAAGAATGCACACACCCATCAGTACACAACCATATCTAACACATTCACTCACAGATTTTATTTGGGGGTGGGGGGACACCGTAGCCAATCCTCAGAGGGTTTAAATGGTAGAGTGGAGAGGATGGCGTCTACCTGGTGTACACCACCGGGTCTGATGTAGGCAGCGTGCATCCGGGCTCCCGACACGCGCTCGTAGAACTCAAACATCTGCAACGGAGAAAGAGAGAGAGAAGGTTAGCGATTACCAAGTCTTGATTTTGGTAATGAGGATTAATGCACACCCCTGCTCTACGAGGCCTACAGGTAGACTTCGGACATCAGAACCTCCCGGCTAACCAAGAGACTACCCTCCCACGGTGCAGCGAACACGTTGGTGCTGTTATAGAGGCGGGGAACAGAATGGGCCGAGCCCGAGACTGGAGCTCACCTTCTCCCGCTCCTCGAACATCCAGAAGAAGGGGGTCATGGCGCCGATGTCCAGGGCATGGGTGGTGATGGCCATGACGTGGTTCATGATGCGTGTCAGCTCTCCGAATAGCACTGTACACACACACACACACACACACACACACACAGCCACACACACACACACACACACACACACACACACACACACACACACATACACACGTGTGGATCATCCATCCAGCCGTCTTGTCACCTCTTCTCAACACCCATCTTTTACAAGGCTTTTCTTCCCCT
>OMKP01069479.1:0-10232 GCA_900302375.1 Bathygadus melanobranchus | reverse complement strand
ATTCTTTTTTTTTGTAAAAAGAACTGTCGTTGGTCTCTGTCGTTGGGCCGGTCTGACTTGATTGATGGGCCGGATTTGGCCCGTGGGCCGCCAGTTGAATAGCCCTGGCCTAAGCTTTGCGCTAGCTTCTCTAGCCTCAAATGACAACAGTGGACAGTAAACACGACCCCAGATCAGTGGCAGTTAGAGAAATTAGACAAGCGCTTATAACAAGAGACACATTTTAAGACGATTTTGATATACAATCATTCTTATGGGGAAATCGCAGACGTTGACACTAACGCTAATGCTAACTAAAGTTACCTCAAAGTTCCTGAGTGCCTTTCTCCAGAGCAAGGGGTCTGAGTGCTCCAGCTGAAAAACCCTGAGCATGACGAATAGTACATGGATGCAAAAGGCTCCTCGGACACAGCTGCAAGTCTGCAGAGAGAGAGATGTTGTGTCGCTTCATACAAATGCATGCAAAACAAATGTAAACATCTTGGAAAGAAGCCTAGCCTTGACTGAGTTTCTATTGTCCTGCGATGTAATCGAGACTCTTTCTTTGGACTCTCTTAGGTTCAGTTCAATGAGCAATGAAAGTTAAACTAACTACTAAACTAATACTGGTATAGTAAAATAATATGTTGGATGAGGTTTTACTTGTATTGTATCATTGCACAATGTTCAACACAAGCAGCAAATATAAATCGAGGCACTGTGAAAAATATGAACTTGGAACCAATATTGGTCTCTTTAACCCGTTAAGAGCCCGAGATTCATTTGTTGCCAAGGATGGTTCGATCGACTGTGGCAGCGTATCCTACCTGTGGGCCAATGAACACGCGGTACTTGTTGTCGGGGCTGTCTCCACCAATAAGAAACGAGTTAGGTCCGATCTGCTGAAGGAGGTAGAGGCGAGCCCTCATAACCTTGTTTACGCGTCGACTCGTCTCTTCTGGGCTGTAGGGAGAGAATCCATCGGGAGACGGGGCCCTCCGTGGCGGGGTGACTCGGCCACTTTGAAACTGCACGACGACAACAATAATGGCAGTGTATAAATGCCCTTTCACAGCATGCCCGCTGCAATTTTCTCATCCACTAATTTATAGGAACCTAAACTAGGATACTAGACGAATTCATATATGATTTGAATAATGTTCAATACAAAAAATGTGACAATTCTTCAATGATTTCAAAAATAATTGTGCCTTCACACGCAACGGACGAACAGATCTCCCTAAAGGCGCCACTTACGGGTATTGGAGATGTCCTCCTCCTACGCATGCCAGGTGAATCTGGCTTCCCATTGACCTTGGAGGAGGACCAGGCAGAGGCCGGAGTAGGACTACAGCGGCTGGCGCTCTGTCCGTCGGATCCGGACTCAGAGCCCTGAGGCCCGGCCTCCCTTTCTGTTATTCTCAGGGGAATCGGCTTCACTACCTGCGCGGATACAAGAGAGGAACCGGGCAGACGCGTTTTATATTGTGGCGATGTGTTGTTGTTTCACTCTTTCGTCAAATGTACGTATCGTGAGTGGCTTTGGACAAAAGCGCCCGCCAAATCCCCTAAATGTAGATGTATGTGTATAGATATAGTATTCACATCCGATCCCGACGAAAAACCGGTTGAGTTACATTATTATGTGAATGATGTGTTTCAGCACCTTTAAATTCGTAATCGTAGAATAGCTTTTTTTTGGTCACGTTTGTTGTCCCGTTTTATACGTTGCTATAGCTGCCAGTGTGGTGATTGTTATCGATGTCTTCCATACCACTGGGCCTTTCCGGTTGCGTCTCTCCAGCCATTCGTGCTTCCAGGTGGGCATGCACGTAGCTTTGAGTTTCTCCCGGATCATTCGCTCCTCCGGTCGGTCCTCGATCTTCTGCAATCCCCTCGGGGTCAGCTTCGTGGCCATATCACAGCTTCAAAAGAAGAGGAGGAAAGACCAGTGTTAAACAGCGGGAACACACTGTATTAAAGCAAGATTGCTTCAATATATTTACGATTAACGTTTAATTTTACTTTGAAAACCTTTTTAGAATAAGTTGTATTTGGAATCTGTTATAATCTGTAATAATTACACCAACAATGTAACCTTTTACATTTACGTTGACATTTTAAATACTTTATTGTCGCGTGCGAGTGATTAAACTGCAACCTTTACATTTTTGGGTTTTGTCGTCCCAAGGATACGCTCTTCTTTAGCGGTTTGAGCGTAGAGCGACAACAGAACATGGCTGCCTCCAACTCCGAATAAAAGGTTGTATTGTGTCCGCCCCCACACTTCTCAAGTAACAGCCATCCCAAATTGCCATGAGCCGAGACAAAGGGGCATTGTTTCTTGTGCAGGTGGGACATGAAAAAGCCAGCAGGCAGGAGGTCAAATTCAAACCTCCACGTAAGCAAAGAGTGTGCCCCAGTCAATAGTAGCGGTGCACACACCCTTTCTCATGGGCAACGGCACTCCCAAAAATCAGGTTTCCTCCTTATACAATCCCTGCTGCGGGGGACAGCACATCCAGAGAGTATACAAGTAGTCTAAAGATGAGAGGAGGGTTTGCGCCAACATCATGGGACACATTACTCAGATTTTTTTTTTTTTACCTGCCAATATTTTTGTCAATGTTTTTGTCAATTTCTGTGAAAGAAACACATTTAGCAATCCATTAAAGGAGAACCATCACACTCCATATTTTCCAATACAAAAGAGTACTGCTTGATATGGAGAAGTTGGACCATTGACGTCATTGATCTGGGATAGCGAAACACCGAATCGTGCCGGTATATCTATCTTTACCACCAGGTGGTGCAAGAGCAACAAGGTAGCAACCAATAGCAGAAACGGATTGTGTTCATAGATTATTGCGACCGGGAGAAACGACGTGTTGACGTCTCGGTTTCCCAGAGCTATAATCAGTCGCTTTGTGTATCGAAACACAAACATAGGCGCAAACACAAATCTCCATTTCTGTTCGCTGTATTGTGTACGAAGGAGAGCGAAGAACCAGATCAAATTCCTTGTGCGTGGAAACATGCTAGGCAACCGATGCGATTCTGATTCAACTATTAGATCAGATTCAAGGCACCCATGGGTCAAATACATATTTTGGTTTACATGTGACAACAATGAACAATTACCAAGACAACAGCGGAACGCACCGTTCTTCTGTACGTTTTTACATCAAAATAACAAATGAAATAAGACTAGTCAGCCTAGTGCAAATATCAAAATGTTCTCTATAAACATAGAACATATAACTAAATAACTAAAAAGATAATAAGTTAGGACAGCATAAATTGGTAGCCTACTCTCAGTGCAATCGTTTACTACTCGCAGTCACAATTAGTTTTCACTTAAGCGTAGCATTTCTGTACCGGAAACCGGCATTGTTTTTCAAACGAATGTGGCTGAACACAACAGACCATAGTTAATGATAATCAACTCTAGACAAATACAGTACAGTGTCCTCTGTAGCATGGTACCATTCATTTGCTTCCACTCAGATTACATTGTTGTATCTGGCATTAAAAAAATATATAATAGTATACAATAGTAATCGCTTTTTCAGTCAACCAGATGATGCAAATCGTGTGGAAGCACAGAATCGCGATAATCTCGTGCACCGGTTTTGGCCCCCCTCCCTAGTGATAAGTGGCATGCTCTTGAGTAGGAGGTCGCAGATTCCTCGTGACAATCGTGATCAGACAATACATTGTCCATCAGCACGACCCTACTACTCTGCACTTCATCTTGCAACCCTGGGGTTCCCAGCTGCGTCGCCGGCTGTGGTGTCAGAGAACCACTGGCATTAAGCGACTAAGCCCAAAATCTCTTGTTACAATAGAGCCCATCAATCATCGATATGCAGGTGAGATACTAAATACTGAAACACAAGCTGAAGTGGCGAACTATAGGAACCTATAGTGCCATTTTCAACCCTGCACTAAACTAAACACACCAAAAGAAAGTAACTCCTCCAAAGCACATGAAGGGGACTACACACTGGTTCCAAGCATACTATTTAAGTCCAAGACGAGCAAAAAGTTTATTTTAAACCCAACTACCAGCTGCAACTGAACATTATCCCATTTTCTGCCATCATTGTCCCTGCAAGTGTGTGTTCGGACTCAAAACATTTGGGATTACATCCCAAATGTTTCTAGCTATGCCAGAAAACCTTAGCTAAAACGCCATCTCAGTCAAAGTAATTCAAAATTGACCCTACTTTTCAATCCATCCCTGGAACACCCAGACAACGACCAGGCGACAAGTTGCCGACCAACGTCCCAAAACAAAAGGCCTAAAATAACACATTGTGACAGAAGGGGCTGAGAGTTGTCGAGGAAGTTAAAACTGTTCCAAGTAAATTCAAGTAAAACTGACAAACTTCAGTGTGTTGTGTGTGCAAATGAAAATAGAAGACAACCCATGTTGCAAAACTCGCAAAACAAACATGAGATCAGACTAATATTTGTTTTTAAAAAGACCAAACCTAAAAATAGGACATTCTGCATGCAATTTGATCTGCTTACGTCAAAAAGAACATAATAGAATATACCATGCAACTCACACACAGGCCAACATACATATTCAACACAAACAACAACATACATATTCAACACAAACAACAACTTCAGATGGAATAGTAGGTCAATCATATATAACCTCTTATCCTGCAAAATAATGTGTCCATCATACAGACCAGCTAGAATGCTGTCTGCATGTGGTTTTCACCTCATAGAAATGTAATCCATATTGTGAATTCTGATATGCCTGAAACTGAATAGGCCTTGTTTCCACATGTTTTTCCCCCAACTAGTTACTATGTATCGAATACCTACCCATATGAACAGCTATGAATAGTTCACCCGATTCGACTGTTTCATTTTAACCCACTTTACAGTCAGACGCACTACTATTTTGTTCAAGTTGGTACACAAGTTGGTTCAACAGCACACGATCCCCATCTTTACCGATGGCCATTTGAAAAACACAAGTAAATAGCCTGAAACACTCAGCCTCAAGTTTTGTCACTTCATACACCTCGGCATTTTACCACAATAGCACGGTAGTCTGCAAGGTACCCTGCCAGTAAAATGCAAAGTCGTCCACAGCCCCAACTCGTTGTTATTACAGAATATCGTTTTGGATAGTCGCCATCAGCACCCTGCGCGCACCCTAACGCCATGCAAACTAAACGCATGTTTTACGCAGCAAACACATGGATCGATTATCACACTGGGGATTGGAGTGGTCACTTTGATCAAAGAGTTACCTGTTTTGTATTGCATTCACAATGTCCAGTGCCGATCCCGAAGTGGCGTCAAACAGTCCGTACTGGTCGCCGCAAAGAGCTGCGGAAGTTTTACACTTTTTCTCTGCGTCTGAAAGGCTACATTTGGACTCCGTTAAAAGCGTCGGTGCACCACACTGCTGATTATAGTCCGTGAGATGGCACACGTTTGACTTTCGGAACTGCTTTCCGTCTGGCGAAGAACTTGACGAAACATGATTGCGGTGCTGCGATGTTATCTGAACTCTCTCGGCGGACTCCGGGGCACTTAGCGCCTCACTTCTCACTTTAGACACGTCTTTGCGCCTCCAGTGTGAAAGTTCCCCGTGGCAAGAAGTGGATGTGTTCAAACTACCGTGGACATCGGCCTTGCTAGAGTTTCCCTGAGGACTGATTCCAGAGTTTACGGCGATAGTTTCGTCCAGTACGCCCGGTGACGATGTGCGGCTCGCCGCCGTCGCCATTTTCTATCCCCGTAGTCAGCGCTGGATCATGGCTGTAGGATGCGTGTTTTTGTGTCAAGGGGGAGCGCAGGAAGGAGCGCTGTAATTCTAGCAATAACAACAAAGCACTTCCGGCAAAACATTTCGGCGTTCGTGTTTAACGGTGGCGTCCCGAAGCTGCGAGACCACTTTGGGTTGGATTCGTTACGCACCGTTAGTGTGGCGTTACGTTTTGAAATGTTATACTGTTATGCATTGTGGTAAACTGCAGGAGGCAACGGGGGGGTAGTTTGAAAAGGATCCATGCAAACAAAAAAAAGTGGGGGGGATTTCAACTTTATTTGAGCACGAATCACGCGGATACAAACTATAGATACTAATACAAACCCAAGAAAGAAACGATGGGCTGAATATAGAAGGCTCGTTCATTTCCATGGAGGACCAAACGAGACACAACAGAAAAATAAGAAATATGCGTGAAACAATAAATAAATTACCACCCATGAAACAAATACCTCATGAATTGCATTATATAATGATATACATCATTTATAAATTATATCAAGAACTGAATACACTGTCTTCATTTGTGTGTGTGTCATTGTATGACAATTTATTCATTAATATCGTTTACCTGTATTTTCCCCATGTGGATTGCAAGTATATTTGTAGAGCCTATGAAATGTATTATGCATATGTGTACAATACATTGTTAGAAATAATATGTATTTGCATTCCCACATATTGTGACCGGATACCAGCCATTTCCGACTCCAACTGGCCCCGGTGTTAAGTGACATTCAACCAGAGGCAAGAATAGCAGAAAGCTCTGCGCTCGCCACACAAAACATTTCAAAACTTTTATTACATTAAGTGAACCACCTCTGACCTAATAACTCAAAGTCAACTAATCCTAACCGAATACCTAAACTTAAGGGTTTTTACTTGTTCTGCTCCTTCAGGAAGTGGCTCAAACTTCAGTGTTTGGTCTTTATTTCCACCTTCAGGGCCTCTCACTGTTATATGATTCTGTCTGGCGGTGACATCCTCATCTAGCCTACGTCCTGCGCTCATCCTGTGCTCTGAATGGCCTGCTCGACTTCTGACGCCACTTGTTCTGAGAGTCTACGAGAGATTGAAGTGGTGGATGTGATCAGACGGAAATATGTCCAGGAGAGGAACTTTGCAAGCCATTGTGGGCATTTATTTATAATAAATAAAGCATAGAACATACAGAACAACATAATGACACATATAAGCAAAAGTTATGTAATTAGTACTCAATTGCCTGCACTGTCTCACCACTGTACTGTTACACCCTATGTAACACTTGTCCTATAGGCCTATAAGGTTTTCACAGCCAGCTCTCCCTTGCATCATATCGTCCAAGGAATAGAAGTATGAAACCCTAACCCTAACCCAAACCAAATAAACATACAGAAACCATACATCAGTATAAAATACAAAATAGCTTATAGTTACAGTCCGGATAACTAATCCTCTATTTTTCAGGAGACTTAAGGTAAGTATGAAACTTCGACTAATACTTATACATACCCATACTTATACTTAGACTCTTATTCTATTTTTTAAAGACATTTATTCTGTTTTTTATTGTTGAACATTGTTGGAGGGGGTCTGAGATTCAAGATTTCCATTGCCAATTACTGTTTTAATGTAATTATTGCGCATATGACAAATAAAGAACTTGAACTTGAAACTATCATTTACTTTGCAGGAATACCTATAGGTAAGTATATGATAATCAGGTAAGTACTGAATTGAACATTGTATTTCCATGAATCACTATTGCATCTCTAGCATCAAAGGTATGAATGCCATCATTACAATGTGCTGTCATACATGTTACCAAAATTGTATAAAATACAATCGTAGAATACTTCAAAATAAACATTCTAGCAATGGTGGATAATAGTTTAACTTGCTGATATTGCCACTCAAAGGGCTGTAAACTAAGCAATTTCTAAGGATGGAGCATGAACATTGCTGCACTGAAAACACAACCATTTGCTTTGTTGACACCGGAAAAAGGAATTAGCCGAAAGGAAGCAGCCAAGAAAGATAAAGACTATGCCCCTAGAGTCAGGGAGGCTCTAAATTCCAATTAAGTAAATAGTTAAGGAAACTGTTCCATTGCACTCCCTGTCTGGCATTATTTAAAATGCCACAACAACCATTTACATAACCTAATCTTCTTGAGACAAGAGAAGGATACGCTCTGAGATCTGGAGAAAGTCTTAGTAGTCTTGTGATTTACATTTACATTTACATTTAGAGCATTCGGCAGACGCTTTTATCCAAAGCGACTTACAAAAAAGTAACACATTTGTCGAAAGAGGGAGACAACAATATATCGCTGAAGGTAGACTGCAATTAGAACAGAACAAGTTACAAGTATTCCTGGTTACCAGGTCAATAGAGCAAGTTTGCAAACTTACTTGTGATGGGTAAGCTTCCACTTTCCTGACTACTCTTTGCTCCGGACAGCCTTCACAATGAATGTGAACGGAGTGCCTGGTAGCTTCCTACAGGTCACCTATCTCTGGATGATGCTGCTCTTAGGTCTCTTGGCTCCTACTACCCCCTCAGGGTTAGGTAGAGCTACTGCCATGTTCTTCTTGGGTTAAGTCTTCATCTGTGAGACTTGTTTTACACTGGTGCCAGCCTGCACAACTGATGTCATCTTTGGACTTGATGAAGCTGCAGGACATGTGACGAAGGTGGGCTAAAGCTTTGAGGAGTGGGGTCCACTGTAAAAAGCTCTCAAAGCATGTTGAACCCAAATGACTTGTAGACAGTGTGGTGGCAAGTGGATTATGGGTTGATGAGTTCAAATGGGGCTTCTTCAGGGGTGTTACTCTCAGGCTGCAGAAGGAATGCTGGATCGTGCAGCCTTGTGGTTGGATTTGTCATCCAAATATTTTATTGGAAATCTGCAATACGTTTTATCATATCGTTAGCCTCATAGCATAATTGCTTAAGTCATATTTTGGCCAAATTGTGATAGGGTTAGTGATCTCTTTGACTTACGCATTTTTGACTGCATTTTTTCTGAAAACCTTAAAATATGACTTAGGCAATTATGCTATGAGGCTAACGATATGTATGTGTGTCTGCATTTATTTAACCATGTCCACTTTTATAAGAAATTTATAAGACTTCACTTGGACTTACCCTCAAAGATTTGAGACTTTGTACCAAAAAACTTTAAAACAGCTCTGCTGTTTCCATGAATGAGTATACACTGTGGAGGCTTGCAGAAATAGACATTTGTCTGATGTGAAGTTGTCCACTATAGTTAAATCTGTATTTAGGGACTCCAGGTCCTTGGGGGTAGGCTGCATTTCAGTGTCCATGGTTTAATGGGAAATAAACAGGCTTGTACTATTTTTGAAAGCTATTATTGATATCAATAAGAGGATCCCTGTGCTGTCTTTAATCCTGCTCTGTATTGTGCGAGCATTGTCCAAGTTGCACAGGTGCCAAGCACAAGGGTAAAGCGTTTGTGCTCCCATGTTAATCAATGAGCACTTGTAGCTGAAGCATGTGGGGTCTATTTATTCCTCCTCTGCCTTCCGTTTTCGACACTTTTTTCAGCTGATCAATTTAAATGTCCTGGACCAGTGAGTCTACGTGGGATTTAATATGCCTCAGGTGTGAAGACAAGGACGCAAGAAAGCTCAGCTTCCGTTTGCTCTCTACACTTGAGCTTTGGTTGTTTTTGTAGGCTTCAAGCAGTGCCAGCTCTCCCATAACGCGCATAACGCGCTGCGCGTGGGGCCCCCCATTGCTAGGGGCCCCCGAGACCCGGTGGCACGCACCCACACACACACACCCCGTTGGCTGAAACTCCCGGAGCCTCTTCTTCTCTTATTCCAGGAACGTTATTTCACCGCAGTTCATTGTTTTTATCACATGGTTCTCGTTTTCCGATACATTAGATATTTCAGTTAACATATTTCCATCCTACGCTCTGTGTGTCTCACAGACGCCCTTTTTTTAACAATATTTTTGACTTTTTTAATTTTTACATTTTTTTATATTCTTTTTTTATTATTGACTTTTTGTATTTTTTTATGTATTAGTGTTTTATACTGTACATACCATCCATATGTTATTTAGTAAATAGTTTGACAGTAAGTTACGTTGTTGAAATCAGCTTGCATTGCACTGAATTATCTGTTATTGAATAATACTGAATAATGTAACATATTTATTTATTATGTCATAGTTATTATTATTTATTTATTAGTAGTTATCTTGCACTTTATACAGTATTGCATTCATTTATATTATTTATTATTATATATATATTATATATATTATATATAAGTTGGTTGTCACTTTATATGTGTTCAATTCATTATTTTGCACTTTAGTAATTGCATTACTTACTTATT
Source organism: Bathygadus melanobranchus (assembly GCA_900302375.1). Taxonomy (NCBI): domain Eukaryota; kingdom Metazoa; phylum Chordata; class Actinopteri; order Gadiformes; family Macrouridae; genus Bathygadus; species Bathygadus melanobranchus. Next base: position 92 of record OMKP01069479.1, on the reverse strand, counting down.
GTTGTTCATTATTTTGCACTTGGGGCCCCAGCTTCATTCTGTGCTTGGGGCCCCCAAAAGGCTGGAGCCGGCACTGCCTTCAAGTGAACTTA
>OMKP01069475.1:0-14614 GCA_900302375.1 Bathygadus melanobranchus | reverse complement strand
TTCGCCGTGCAGAGTGGACTTCTGCGATAGGATACACTCACATGGGTCTATTTTCTCCGAGCTGACAGCTAATGGAGACTTACAAAGCCACATGAATGAACATAAACGCACACTTTCAAGTTCCCTGTTGTTTTAACAGACTTCCAGATAAACAAACTTAAAATGTTAGGCTGACAGCCGAATGTAGTTGTCTGACATGTAGTCAGACTACATGTCAGCAGAATAGATGCATGGCAACAAATATATGAATACACAATATGAATAGCAGACTTCATTGTAATGTAAATTGTAAGCCAAGCTTACAATTAAATTGCACTTCTATAAGTGTGCACGGATTCTGTTGATATTGTTATTTGCACTCTAATGTATATTTCCTACTTTTATAATTTCGTGTTTTGATTTCAGTAGCCTATAATAAAATTCCCGACATTTAGTTGCATAGGCCTACACCTTATTTGTTTATTTGACAGGGAAAATGCACATTACAGCTTTTTCTCACCACCTTTCGAGTTTACAATGCGTGGTGTAACCTGCAATATGTTAGAAAAACGTGTGGCTGAGACTGTCTCAGATCCGTTTCAGTTCACTGAGTCGGATTTCCTGAGTCGTTCACTGAACGACGGAGCTCGGACTACGCAGTACGCAGTCGGAGCTCCGCCCAAGCACTGAACGATTCGGTGAACGAATCTTTTTAATGAACTGATTCGACTGATTCGAGTCACTGAAATGAACGGTTTTGCCCATCACTACCATTTAGCATTTTACCAAGTGCATCACTGAGAAATGTGTTTTAGTGAGTGCGAGTGTGAATGTGAGTTTTGCAAAAAGCGTGAATGGGATTGGCAAATGGTCTACCTAAACTTGTTCAAGATTTTGCCAAGTGATTGATTCGACAAATGGGTTTAGGCCACTGAGCACGTAGTTCAGTGGGGTTTAGTGTTTTAGCAATTCAGAAAAACATTTACATTGAAATTCAAGTCTTTGCAAAAATCATGACATCTGAGATTCCACATTTGTATCGTATATTCTTTATGGAGAACGCATTCTGAAATGTAGGCAATTTGGCACATTCACCCAAGAAAGAGTAGGTAACATAATATCTGAATACGCACATGAGATATCTGGTATGAGTATTATCACACACGAAATCACTGAAAATCCGGACTCAATTGAAGGAAGCTCCAGCCCGCAGTCCCCAAGCCATAAGCCAAAAACACACGAACAGTTTAACCTAGAACAGTGGTCAACGACTTGAGACGTGAGGAAGAAAATGTAAAATAAATGGCAAAGGAGGACATCTACTGGACACACTAAGGTATTACACCTGGAACCGTGACTATCTACCCTCACTTTGACCCCAACAGAGAAAGGTTTCATCCAGAGGTGGTTGTTACTGATTTAATAACGGCTTTACTTTAATAACTACATCCAACCACAATAACCTCAATACTTTTGTTACTATGTTGTTTTAATGTTTTTCATGTTCCCTTCTGCCTTTATGGGCAGATCACACAAATGAGTGGCCTATTTCCCTTAAATGATCATAAAAGTAACTTTGACCGATTGATTTTATTCATTTATTTGGCCATACATCCAAGAAAATATATTTGAAATTACATTAGTATGTTTCTGACATATTCACTCGACTTTCACATTAAGCCTATTATTAATGCATTGGTTATCAAATAAAATATGCATTATGAATGAAAGTTGATTGTGGGCGTATTTCTCTTGACTTGTAGGAGAGGTAGAGCTTTGCGTTTGACTTATGTAGTGATCTTGGGCTTAAAAAGGTTGGTGACCACTGACCTAGAAGATTAATGGCAAACTCCTCAATTGCTGAACAAAACAGGCCTGTTTTTTTCCTTTCTTTCAGTAGTCACCAAGAGAGCAATCCGAATGAAATCCAGTTAGGTTCCTACATTCTGGAACCCTATGTACAAAATAGTGAGTTCCAACAAGGGGAGAACACGTTTTTACTAAAGTGAAACCTACACGTCAAATCAGACCGTATTTTATTTTCATTTGTTAGCTAAAATATGATAAATGTACAGAGCAATAAATAAACCAATGAACCAAAAACTCAGTACTGGGCATGTATTTAGCCTTATTCATTGTCATGTGTAATTGGTTGAAGGTACAGTACCATTAAACCATAAAAATAACCCCTTTTTAAAGAGCGGCAATGAGATGTCATTGCACTACATGGAGAGAGAGTGAGAGACAGAAATAATTAATCCTATTTTCTTCTGAATGCTGAGGCACACTTGGTGAGTGGAGCTTCAGTTGGTACTGTAAACTAGAGTTCATTTACACATTCACTTCAATAACAAGCCAACGGTTGTCTTCAAAATAACACAAAAAAAATGCTGAGATTTCAATGGTTGGTATACTTCATTCGTTTGTTGTAACATTGCCTCAACATTGTAACAGTTTTATATTGGCCAGAAGCCTTTCTCTGACCACAGGAACCAATTAGGGGATATATATGTATATATTTCCAGGTTAAAGTACTGTTAGGAGGAAGAGAACATTCACAGTGGCTAAAGACTTACACAATACACAATTATGAAGCCGGCCCAAATCGGTAGCTTGGAATCAATTGATTTTTCTCATGGCCAAGGGCCCAGGCATAAAGGGTGGCTGCTCAAGAGGCCAACAGGGAATCTTGTTAATGGAGTCCATATTAGTAACAGACATAACTGCCAGAATCTTGGTTTCATGGTTGGTTAGCAGCTGAGCTTTGATAATGGTTGTGTTTGGCTGGGGGAAATCATCCCTCTTTTCTTATATTTGGTGCGACAGCGGGACGGCCGACAGGAGGGTGCGGGTGTTACAAGGGGACGTGGCTGAACAGATACGACACAGACTCCCCGTTGTGGGTCCTGCGGATGGCCTCGGCCAGGATCATGGAGATGTCAATCACCTAGAAGACAGGATTTAACAGAACTGAGCATCACAATATACCAAAATGCCAACAAATGAAAATAATTATGTCTTGAGCCTAAGGCCTATTGGGGGTGGGGTCAATCTGGGTGAACATCAGACCTGTATCTTAGGGCAGTGTTTCATCTTCTCCTCCTGGGGGATGGTGTTGGTGACAACCACGGCTTCAAAGCAGGCGTTATTGATGCGCGAGATGGCCGGACCAGAAAATATGCCGTGTGTAAGAATGGCATAAACCTTTGTGGCACCGGCAGAAATCAATCTGAAAGTAAGGGAGAAACGACAATTGTAAAGAAAAGAAATACAAATACCATATGAACAAGACTATATAATTCACTGTAAAACGCAGTTTGAGGATTCAGCAACAACTGAACCGAACCCTCTTCCTAGCGGGCTAGGTATTATTCAACTCATGGTAAACCTGTGTAATTAATAAACGTAAGGGGTTTACTTGTCAGCAGCATGGCAGATCGTGCCACAGGTGTCGGCCATATCGTCTACGAGAATGGCGACCCGATCCTTCACGTCCCCCACCAGCACCATGCGGTCCACCTCGTTCGCCTTTTTCCTCTCCTTGTGGATGAGGGCAAAATCCACATTCAGCCTGTCTGCTATCGACGTGACTCTGGACAGGAAAAAAAAAGAAGAAGTTACAAGTTACGCGAGCGGCTGGATAAAATCGACACGCCGCAAACCGCCAATGTACAGCCAACGGTACAGATAAGCAAGGCGGCGGCGTATCCAAAGTCAATTCCGACAGACGGGCTGGTAGTTCCCCTGGTCTCTCGCGTACTAAACGCGTCCGAAAACGCGTCCGAAAACGCGTCCGAAAACGCGTCCGAAAACGAACCCGTACGTACCTCTTCGCGCCGCCTGCATCCGGCGACACAATGGTGCAGTTCTTCCACTCGCTGATGTTCTCTTTGATCCATTTGAGCACGGCGGGCTCAGCGTACAGGTTATCCACCGGGATGTCAAAGAAGCCCTGGTTTCAAAAACACAAGAGACGTCATCATCCCCGAGTCACGGAAACCGGAGCACGGTGTCGTTCTGCGGGAACTACGCTCGCGCCGATCATCTACTGGCGTTTATTTAAAAGAAAAGCGTGAGTAGTTACATTAAAAAAAAAAGAACAGGTGAGATCAGGTTTCGATGTTCAATGTGAACAAACAAGATTGCGACAGACAAGCAGCGGGTATAATTAAAAGCTCCGTATCTGTGATCCAGTTTGTTTCCAGACAAAAGGAATTCAAAAAACAGGCTTGTTGTTACAACGACAGCGAGTAGAGTGTAATGATTTCCGCAATATAAGATGACAAAATGTATTGGTTCTTGGGAAATTCGAGTCACGGCAGACCAAGTACAGGGTGGAGAGGACATTGTGGTTGGGTAAAAAAATGTGAATGTGTTTGACAAATGTATCTTCTGTTTTCTTTAATAATCATATAATAGTAATGATTGTAACAGTGCATTATATACACTATTATAATCAGACTGTTTGGGAAGCTTGGGAGCATTGGAATACCACAGAAAAAATGTAAATGCTCAATCTCAGCACGATGCACACCAGATGAGCCACATAACGTCACCTGCAACACGTCAAAAGATTAAATTTCAGGTCTTGTTCCGTGTTTAATATAATGGGTGGCAATGCGATGCACGCCAAGCTCAAATATTGGTGACCGAGGCGCTTCATCCACTCACGCAAACGAGTTTCTCTTCAGTAGAATGTTCTGGTATAACATAGCAGGATTGCTGGATCTGGGATTAGTGCTCACCTGTATCTGAGAGGCGTGCAAATCCATGGTTATGATGTGGTCAGCCCCAGACACGGACAGCATGTTGGCCACCAACTTTGCAGAGATGGGTGCACGGCTCTGCAATGACACGGATAACTTAAGTCACATGAAAGTCACTAAATGACATGGATAGCTTGTCTCTATAAAATGTCATCTGTCATTTCATATTTACAATGAAGCAGCTATATTTACATACAGGACAGATTTAAACTCATGGCCCATTCCTTGTTCTTTAAAGTGTTAACAAATGCTATCATTGGACATTGTTTCACATTTACATTCAAAAACACAATGGCACGACAAACATGAATATGCGGTTGTTGTAATGCGTTGCTGTAATAAGGCTGAAGGGTTAGGGTTAGGGTTAGGTAATATTCCAGTAAATGATGCACGTAGAAGGATGTATAAGGGTGGTGTAATTATACGTTTGTGCTGTTGCCCAAATTCCAAATGTGGGGATTAACATGCCTGGTAGGCCGGTATTTGCCAAAAAGGTCCTGACCTCCTGTTAGTAGAATCCATCCTTAACATCAAATTGACTTTACAAAACAATATATGTAGGAAATGATTGTAGGGCATATTTGAGTGCAAGTAGGGAGCCATTTATTGATTTGTCTCGGTTACTCATCTGCACTGAAGGTAAGTGTCAATATTTGCAGATTGGGGTTGTGTGAATTACACCAGAATTATTTTAAGGCATCCCCGCATATGGATTCAGACATGGTTAACATAAAATATCATTTTTAGTGAGGCCATGACCGGTTCGCATGCAGTATGAATACGATGTTGACACAGGCAGGTGTTCAATGGTGTGCAGTGGTTAATGGCGTGAGAGAAGTAACTAGACAGATATCCCTCACCCCCACCTTGTCCTTCTTGTCTTGCCGGGCGTACGGAAAACAGGGGATGACGGCGGTGACCCTGGAGGCCGAGGCGATCTTGCAGGCGTTAATCATTATGAGCAGTTCCATTAAATTGTCATTGATCTCCCCACATCCACTCTGGACGATGTAGACGTCCTCTCCACGCACACTCTCCCCTATCTCCACGCTGGCGAGAGACACAGCAGATGGGGCATGCAACAGTTAACACTTCGACCCAGCTCGGCGTGACACGAGTTAGACGGACGAGGCGCCGAGTAAACAAGGCAGATAAACAGTCTGAACGGGATCGACCGAGAATATAACACAGCGGACACAAAAGACAGATGTAAATTGGTAAATCAATGAGAAGGACCACAGAAATGGTATGAGGCCACAGTACAGCGTGTGTCTCAACACAATGTGTTTAACTACATGACCCAAGCGTCTGCGGGCACAACGTGACAACGCGTTCTCAATGAATATCAAGTAACCCCACGTACACCGCGTCAATGTTGACTGGTAACCATTTCAACACACCCAACTTTTAGTAAATGTCTTACCATGTCTCCTGGTTGCTAAATTTCTTCGTAACAACCTTTCCAAGTTCCAGTCCGAGGCGGTCTGCTATCTTTTGAGATAGGTCCGGATGAGAGCTGCCGCTGAATATTTTAATGTTGGGCATTTTGAGAACCCCCCGTGGGTATTGTCTACTGAAAACGCGGTAGTAGCACCGTACAGCTACGTACGATGAGGGGTCAACTTTGTACTGTTTGAAATTAATGAAAAGTTGATGGACTCTTGTGAGGTAAATACGTTGCCTACCGATCCACCATTATGCCCCACAACACGCGTGCGTATCTCGCAGACGCAGCGTTCGCTTACGTGGTGTCGTGATGACGTCACCGCGTTTCCCTCCCCAGCCTACGTCGTTATTTGTGGCGTGCCTGCCTTTTATAAGAATAGTGAGCACGGCGAGTGAAACGTTATAGTTAGTATATAACGATAAACACACGACGACACTCAGCCGCCGGAAATGATTCGACAAAAAACGTCTCCATCTATTAAAACATAAAGATCATGACTTTAATTTCACGACGATTATTAACTTAGGTGTGGTGGATCATGTTCAAGAATAAAAGACTGAATCTTTGGAACATTTTAAATCATAGTCAAAATAGCCTTAGATGTCTGGATGCAGACAATGCGTCTTGAGTGAATCAAGTGATATTTACTGTTGTAAATAAACGTTGCTTCCTGAGTCAGCCTACTGTAAAAAGTACCTTACTTGGCAAACAGTTGCAGCAGCAGTGAGATTGGCTACTTACTGTAATGTCATTTAATATAGGCTACTCATCATCATGTGATTGGATCAGGTCACATTCGCTGAAAAGGTAGGCTATATCTTCAATATATTTTATTGCTCTTAAAACATGACTTACTTTGTACACAGACAGAAAAAGTAACAATAACCTCATGGATGAAAAGGTGCACATACTGTAAATAAACTGATTGATGATAGGCCTAGCATGTGAATGAAACAGAAATACCCATACAATTTGATGAAGTAAATAAAACATGATAACCACAGAAACTGTTTGTTGTTAAAAGAATCTGGCACGGATGAAAGAACGTAGCCTATTATTTTATATATAAAAATAAACATGTTCCATGCTTTATACTCATAATATATCCTTTAAAATATATGTTTTGCTGTTAGCCTGATGTTACAGGACTTCTATAAATAAGTAACTCAGAGTTGTTGTCTTTTTTATTTTATAAAATAGTGAAGCGGTAGGATAAATTTCACAAATATTGGATGTTTTAAAAGTATTTCTCAGGCTCACAAATATTTTCTATGTACATTTATAGAATAATAGCCTACGTCTCCATGTACAATATCCATTGCAAAACATTGTCACAGTATTAACGCCACAGCTTTTCAATTTAGTGAATGCCTTTTTCTTAGGAATGGGAAAATACTTTGTACAAAGTAATGGTACAATCACTTTCAATTTGCCAATTGAAATGTGACTTCAAACGCTTCTGCTTCTTGAGTGAAATTACAGCAAGTAGGCCTAAGGGGAATCATGCGGTCCAGTGAAACAAAAATGTTTATGGAAAATAACAGCAGACGGACACCACACTGATGAAACAGTGTAGACCCACGATTCTGCTTCCAAACCAAGGCAGGAAATGCACCATATGAGTCCCCTGTGTTCTCCGTGGACACTTGAGTTGAACCAAAACATATATATATTTTTTTATTATATCAAATTTAAAACACCAAGCCCAGTCTGTAAAACACCATTCTCTAATACTTTACACAATTAATTATTCGTCAGTTTTATACGTGAACTACAGTTTCACTTGGCACATCTGAAAGAGACAATCTCAACGTCAGAAATATGTTTTGTCAGAATCATTCTAAAATAAAATAAAATAAACAATTTTAAAAGAAACAGCTGTTTTCATCAACCCAGTTAACCTGTGTTTGCTATGAACATAAAAATGAAATGCTTAAGGAAATGACAATTGCATGTGTGGGTGTGTATGTGTGCACTTGTGTATTTGTTATATATAAACATTGATGTTCTTACAATAATAATAACAGTTTAGTTGTCTCACTAAGCAGAACACCTTCTTTTAACAGTGTATCATGGTTTTTTGTCCAGCCTTTCTGCATTGGAAGTATAACATGATAAGACAAAAAGAGGATTTCAAGGATGAAACAGAGGTGTTAGTTTTATTAAAATACATAGAAAACTACTTTGTGTGATTCATAAATATTTGCTGCATTGCACAATCTATAACAGCACATAGAGAGCATATAGGCCTATATATCTGAAAACCTGAATTAAACAAATTAACTGATAAAACCATTCTCGTCTATGGAAATTAACCACGGGAAGTCTTCCACAGCAGCAAATGTAAAGCACTGAACTCAACATAGAGATAGGCCTACAACTTCAGAGCTGATGCCGTTTGCTGAAAGAGATCGTTGATTCTTGATCTAATTGCACAGATTCGCTAATTTAAACGCTTCTAGCGCTAAGGGTGCACATTAGTGGCTAGTTTAAAAAAACGGTGGTACTTCAAACAAAGTTACTCTGTGCAAGTGGTGGTTGCAGTTGGTGTTTTGCCTTTATGCGCTGACAGCAGATGCGAATAAACTACACTGTAAATGCAGCTAATTTACTTTCAGTAGGCCTACTGTAGAACAGCAGCACTGTCTAACAACTTGGGTATAGCTACAATTTGGTACAGAGCAGGTAGGTTTATACCCTGCACCTTGATCTACTAGGAGGATTGTTGTATCGGCCATCATAGTTCAAATGTATCATCAGCCTACTTCTCATTCGCCTGCTGAATACTATTGAGTTTTTTTTTTTTAATAATGGTACATCAGGCGGTAAAGCCAAGATAGAGCCAATTTTGTGTTACAACAGTTAGGAAATTCAACAAACAAACACATCACCATCCATAAAACCAATGCCTTGGACTAGCTAGGCCTAATTCACAGAAGTGGCTACTTGATAAGCTCACTGCAGTCTTATAGCCCAGAGCACATGATAATGTATCACTATTTATTAGGATCTATATATTTTCTCTTTTAAATTAATTCATTTAAAATAATATTTTCACAAATTTTTTGTAACATAAAATTGTATATTATTTGCTAAGAAGGTACAAGTTAAATATACATCACATAGAAAATACTATATCATATTAACTTTCTGAAGTATTTGGATGTGAGGTGATTAGCCCTACCGGTCCTTTATCCTTTGTGCATTAATCTCATATCTTTTCAGTTTAAAAAAATCTACTATTCTTCCACAGTGCCTGTAAACATGAAAGGAAACAGCTGCATTGTAAATATTATTTGATATGGATCATAGCACATCTTTAAAAAATGTAAACAATAAATAAGTGATGACGATGATTTGGGCGAGCACCCACCTATACACTTGAGTCCCCACTATATCTAAGCTTGTCTTTACTGAGTGGGTAATGTCTTGATGGGTCGAGTGAGAGAGCTCATGTTACTAGTGCTGCAAATTTGAGGGCTCACGGTCTTCGTTGGGAGGCTGCTTGAATGTCCCATTGACTCCTCTGCGGCGCGTAGAAGCAAAGTATAGTTGATAGCCACTTCTTCAACCTTTCTTAGAAGCTGTAGCCTTTGATTCTCTGAACGCACACCTCGAACCAGCTTGATAAAGGTCTGAGTCAGGTCACACAACACCTGAAAGCTGGCCGTTACCACAGCAAGCATGCGTGTCGGGCTCTTCTCGACACTAGCCACTCGTCGGCAGGACGCCCGGAACTCTTTAAAGCGCACTGCAAGCTCTTGCTTGTACTCTGTGACCCGTGAGGGCTGAAGACGGGCCTCGCCTTCAGCTTGGGGACTGTTAGCACACTGCCGCAGGATAGCTAACAACTCGTTAGCATCCAGCTGGGCGTTCAGAAAGCCGTCAGGCAGGGTAAATGTCTTCCCCTGCAAAGACTGCACTCGGGAAAGGCTCCCCTCCAATGTACCACAAGCCCGTAAGTCAATTTCCTGTGTTTGTGGTTCCTCTTCTTCCAGTTCCTCTTCCTCCCCACTGCAGTCTTCTGCATTGAGGACTTGAAGAGTTTTGCTGACTACAGGTAGGGTACGTGAATCAATCTGCATTCCTGGAAGAATCTGAAGGGGGATAGAGTATGAGAGCTCATCCTTCTCACTGCTTTCATCCGCTGCCTCACATTTTCTGTAGCAGAAACAGAATGAACAGCACTTTTCCCTGTCATCACTATCTTCACTGGGTATGGTGAGAAGCACTTCCCCAGGCCCTTCTCTATTTTCTCGTAAAAGCTCCTCACCCTGAATGAAGAACACACCCTTTTTCCCCTTCCCCTCTGCTTGGTGAGACTGGGAGTGGACCGGCTCCACAGGAGTTGGAAGCCTCAGTCCTGTGGCCCTCACTCTTTCCATTTCCTTCTCGAGACTCTTCGCTTTTGGCTTGACCTCAGCATATACGGGTGTGCTGGAGCTGTTGTCCACCTCTCCAATGCTATAACGCCTCTGAAGCTTCTTATACTGTGGTGCACCCATGCAATCCGTTTGAGAGGCACAGGTGGGCAAGCAGGAACCCTGCTCCCCTCTGGGCTCTCTTGACTCAAGGCTGGTAGAGCGGATTCTGGTGGTCTTCAGCTCTAGGGTCTGCGGTCTCCGCGTGCTGCCTTGAGTGTGAGGGGCTTTGGAGACTGCAGGCGGGGTTTTGGAGATATTCCTTTCTCTGCCTCTTTGGGATATTTCCGTAGTGGAGCCGACTGGCGTGTCAGGGAGACGCATACCTCTGCACATTCTCTTGCAGTCACAACTGCGCCGTTGCTCCCGAGAGATTCCTGGTGCCTTCAAGACTGGACTGGTGCGAAGTTGACAAGCGCAGGGTGTACCTGAAGGTACAGGTGAGGACCCCTGGGGTAGATACTCTCCTTGGGATGATTTGGGCTTCAGAAGCTCTTCTAGGAATTCCAGCTCATACTGCCGGACCTTCTGCAGCTGAGCTCGCCGCTCGTCTGTCTCTCGCCGCATTCTGGCCGGGAATGTCGCTGACAGGAGGCTTCTGAAGCTAAGGAACGGGGCACTACGATGTGACTTCCCCTTACCACTGCTCTGCTTCTTTGAGTCACTGGCCGGTAGGGTGGACACCTTATCTACAGAGGAGGTGGGGTGTGTCGGGTCATCCAAAATAGGTAATGATTTTTGGGGGGGACATTTCTGTTGCTCGGGATGTGCTTTGCTCTGGGACCCCTCTGCTTTATCCTCTGTTGCTTCTTTTCTCTCACATGTCTCTGAATTCACCGGCATGTGAGCAGAGTAATTTGTTTGGACTTTAGGGCTGCGTTTAGCCAAAATGGGATCTGCTCCTCCCATTCGTACTGACGTATCTTTGCTATTTGCCAGCTGCAGACCTTTGGCCTGTAGACGTTCATCATCTGTAGGGGAGGAGGATGGAAGTAATACCATCTTCTGGATGTGTGAATCTTTGACTTTGAGCTGAGGCCCAGGCTCCACTCGTACTGGGCATGTGCAGAAAAGGTCATCGATTGGAAGAAGTTCATTAGAGCTTGAAGGCTTAATGGTCTCACTCGAGGCAGTCTTGGCATCTTGGTAGATGTCTTTTGGGGAGGTCTGGTTGGAGGCAGTTATGTCTACAGTCAAGAGGATAGGTAAGGCTTTGGCGGTGGGGTCATTACTCGTAGGTGTAGTTATTTTAACCTTGATGCTTTCAGAAATCTTTTGACTCTGTTTTTCCATAGCCAAATTGGATAATTTCTGACCCTTACTCCCTTGGACTTTAGATGATGGTTCTCTAGCTGACTTAGAAGGTGGATCAGCAGAATTTCCTTTGGTGGATTCTGGTTTTGATTTCAGCTCGTCAGTTTTCGACTCACTTTGAATAGGAGAGCTTACCGGTTCCCCAACAACACTTAGCGCTGACGTATCTTGACTTGGGTTGACTTTTAAAGGTACAGTCTTGCTGAGAATCACTTGTTTAGGAGGGCAACCAGCACGGATTTGACCAACAGAGAAAGCCCCAGTACCTATGGTCTGAGCGGTACAGCCGGGAATAGCCAGGGGGAAGTCCCGTCGGCAAAAGATACGCTCCTTGTTAATATGATGAGCCAGTAGGTAGGCTTGGTTCTGATGCTTCTTCATGGCAGACATCATCTCAGAGACGTCAGTCAACTCTGAGGAGTTGGTCTCATGGCCCGAGTCCAAAGAAGACTCAGGTGTAATGGCAGCTAACACAATCAGTCCTGTGGAAGAAGAAAGCACAGCACTGTCAGAGCAATATGAATAGTATTCTCATTAAGGTTAAAGTTACTCAAACCAAACATTAATTTCAGGTGATAGTTTCTAATTACTTGAACAGCTTACACTTTACACGTTATACTATTTAAAACACATTGATTAAACAAATGTGTATATGCATTACATATAACAATGTGTTACATATAAAAATCAAATCTAGGTTTATATGCAATGTAAAAGAATGTAAATACAATGTAACTGCATAAGTACTACTGATTATTCTGTGAGTAAAATGAGGGTCTTGGTGTGAATCAGTCTTTTGACCTGCAGTCTGCGTTGGCTGTTGGGAGTGATGGGGGTAGTCTTCAGAGGCTGCCAAAGCTTCTAGGGCTTGCAAAGTGGAAACCAGTGCGTCATCAAGCTCCTGCGCATGATCCCTCACTGTTCTGGTGGCCACGTTATCAATCAGTGTAACAGGAACATCTTCCTTGGCCTTGGCCACTTTCCCAGAGGCAGCCGCCGGACTGGGAGTAGCACGCTTCTTCTTTCCTCTTTTAGCATCATCCTCATCTGAACTGTTGTCCCTGAACCCTGGAGGTGGGGCAGCGATAGCAGACGTTGGTGGTTGTAGCTTCCCCCCTCCATCATCTGCTTCCTCTTCATCCTCCTCTTCGTTTCCTGGAGGTGGTATAGCCATGAGGTCCACAGCCCCACCCCCATCTCTGGATGCGCATGCAGAGGAGCAGTGTTTCCCGGAGCTGCCACAACCATTTAATACAGGTGAAAGGCCCTCTGCTCTAAGCCTGGCCTTGCATGAGTCACAGAAGTATCTTGTGGCTTTCTGAGATTGACTCATAGTTTGAGCTCTGATTCTAAAAGCTGGATGATCTACTACGGCCTTCTCCACAGCACCAGCAATTTCCTCCGTGCTCTGCAGGGTGGGGTCAGACTTAGTGCGGGGCCTCTCAGGGGGACCCTGGGAAATGAAGTTCTCATTGATGTCAAGTTCAGCTTCAGCCTGTGTCTGGAGTTCCTGCATCTGCTGCTGTTCGCGCAGGTGCACGTGACACAGGCCCAGGTGTTGAGGCTCCGCAGGCACTAGGGCCCTGGATGTCCCTGGATCCCTGTGGGAACTGTCCCGTTCCTCTCCCCGTCGCCCTGAGCTCGATGAGCCTGAGGCTGCAGAGCGTGGATGGGCATGGTGAGAGACTCTGTAATCTAAGGATAGAAGTGTCAGAGCATTTGAGTGTTTGAGGAGTTATGAACTACTGGGGGGTGAAGCAGATCTTGATGGGTAAGCGGAGGCTGGCAGCTGGTGGTCACATGAGGCGTTGTTAATATTTCAGAGATGGATGCTGATGGTTGAAGCGCTGTTTGAGGTTGCAAGTTTAGATTCAGGTGGAATGTGATGGCATTGAGATTGAGTTGAGGGTAAAGATGAAGGCAGATTGAAAGAACATTGGAAATGCTGGGACAGTACTGTTTATGAGTATGCATGGTGAAATCTCCAGAAGGTTACCATCTCTCAAAAAGAGAGGACGGTGTTATGGGATGGTTGGTTCCATGGTAATCTGGTTAGAGCCGTGAGTGACTCCATGTACAGATAGAGAAGCAGGCAAGTCGATATAGATGGAAGGATGCCATATTAGGCCAGACTGACAATTAGATAAAACAGTATGTTCTTTAATATTGATATTTGTTAAGATCCAATATTCTGAGAAAACACCATCATATACATTCTCCCCATTTATGTATATATTTTGTGATCAATTACAGAAGGGGACATTTTATGTACCTGTTTTGGTCAGGTAAGAGTGACCAGGTGCCCGGAAATAGATGGTCCGCTTGGGGTCCACAAACAGCTTGTAGTAGCCAGATATGAGACAGGCAAAGTTGCTGGCATCAGGCCACTCCATAAGCAGTACTAGCGGCTGTGGGGGTTGGCAGGGCGGGGAATTAGGAGACTATTTAGGGGACAGGCAATAGGCATTGCCTGTTCTTATTGTAAAAAACATTGACAAAATCAAGAGCTGGATTATTAGAATGATGCAGTCATTTATGAAGCGATCATAATAAAACTCATTCATATGTGTTGTTTTGGACATTTCCTGGTGTTATTTGTTGTCAGCTGTTCTGGTACCTTTGCCTCGTGGATGGACACCTCCACCCGGGCCACACCCTGGTTCTCTCTGTAGAGCTGGACCTTGGAC
>OMKP01069459.1:0-12700 GCA_900302375.1 Bathygadus melanobranchus | reverse complement strand
CACTCAGTGACGTTCGCCGTGCAGAGTGGACTTCTGCGATAGGATACACTCACATGGGTCTATTTTCTCCGAGCTGACAGCTAATGGAGCCGGGCGTTAGGACATGATTGTTAAACTTACAAAGCCACATGAATGAACATAAACGCACACTTTCAAGTTCCCTGTTGTTTTAACAGACTTCCAGATAAACAAACTTAAAATGTTAGGCTGGCCCGTAATGCATTCGGCTGACAGCCGAATGTAGTCATTACGGGTCAGTCATGTAGTTGTCTGACATGTAGTCAGACTACATGTCAGCAGAATAGATGCATGGCAACAAATATATGAATACACAATATGAATAGCAGACTTCATTGTAATGTAAATTGTAAGCCAAGCTTACAATTAAATTGCACTTCTATAAGTGTGCACGGATTCTGTTGATATTGTTATTTGCACTCTAATTTATATTTCCTACTTTTATAATTTCGTGTTTTGATTTCAGTAGCCTATAATAAAAAACCCGACATGTAGTTGCATAGGTCTACACCTTATTTGTTTATTTGACAGGGAAAATGCACATTACAGATTTTTAAAATCTCACCACCTTTCGAGTTGACAATGCGTGATGAAACCTGCAATATGGAAGAAAAACGTGTGGCTGAGGGACTGTCTCAGATCCGTTTCAGTTCACTGAACGACGGAGCTCTCACTCTGAGTGAGTCGGACTACGCAGTACGCAGTCGGAGCTCCGCCTAAGCACTGAACGATTCGGTGAACGAATCTTTTGAACGAATCTTTTTAATGAACTGATTCTAGTGATTCGAGTCACTGAAATGAACGGTTTTGCCCATCACTACTCGGAAGCAAAACACAATTATTGTCATGACGTAATCAAATCGCGACAACTAGCACGCTGCAGAGGCGCTTTAACGTCCCAAATCCACGGGTTGTTCTCTCTTCTTTAGCTACAACTATGGCTTTTTCAGGTCTGACATTAACGCGTTGTCATGTTACAGTGACACGATTTCATTTAGCAATCACACGAGGATCAATGGTGACACCTGTCAGATTGAGGAAGTGTGCGTCATTTATCAGTCAAGCTCGTTCAATTGTAACTTCTAACCGGGATGACCATGGTCTGGGAAAAAGAGATTTTTCGACCACGTCATTTAGTAAAAGCGACATTGTTGGACAGGTTGAGTCAACGCATTATCATCTAGTTTACACATGCAAGGTAACTGCGTATTTTAGTTACTGTAATGCGACCAGGATCCGCTGACTGCTGCCTCTATTGCACATCCCATTCTGTTGCTTTGGTATATAATGTTTGAATTATTGCAGGTTTGCTCCACAAGATCAACGAAAAGGATATCAAAAGTATCCTACAACAAAGGAGTAGTTATAGTGACGTGTCCAGGGTGTGAACATCACCACATTATCGCTGATAATCTGGGCTGGTTCTCTGATCTCGAAGGAAAAAGGTTCGTAGATGCAAGGATCATCGTTTTAATTAATTCTACGGTTCTGCATCACTATACTATGAATGTGCATTTATAATGGACGTTGTATTTGTAGTGGATCCTTTTTTACTTCGCTGACCTAGCATGATATTGATACTATGTAGACGTTGAGAAGCACCTTTACAATGAATACAGATAAGGGTCGCTCACCTACTTAAATATGTAAGTGGAGGCCATGTGCAATAAATATTCTAACATAATTGAATATGAGAGATTAAACCCAAGTGAAAAGTAAAAATGTATCAGACGGCGGAACGGAATCACAGCCTGAACGAGAAGAAAATGTAGACCTAATATATTGTTTGTTTCTCATTACTTTCAGAAACATTGAGGAAATACTTGCAGCGAAAGGAGAGATTGTTAAACGGATAGAAGGCGAGTCTGCTTTAGAGATCCTGGTCGACGAGACGAGTCAAGACATTTCACAGCATGATCGGGACAAAGGCAAAAGTGACACAGAAGACCCACATAAATAATGTTTCTCGTTGTGTATTGTGAGATATTTTTCTAAATAAAATAACATTGTTTAAGCAGTATTTCTAGGTGAATTCTGCTGTGTCATACCCCTAACCCTTTTTTAAAGATGACTTATATATCTGCATTTCTAGTATGCTGCTGAGTCTAACATTACCTATTTTTTTTAAATTGTTGCATCGATGAACCATTGCAGAACCTCTGCAGATTGTTTTAATCTAAGAGTGTAGTGACCCTGAAGGGAAAAATGTATGCTTTCGTTTTTAGTCTAGAAACTTGGGAATCGAAAGCGAAGTCCTGCCACGGGATTGGTGCTGCAACCTGGCTCATATGAAGGTCTGAGATGTAGGGAAGGGCCAGGTTATGCTATTTATTCAATCTAACGGGTCGTTTTCATTCAACCAAAAAGTGGCAAAGCAGCCACAGCAAAGCACGTGAAGAGGCCGTAGACGCGACAAGGATCGCGAGAATAGCGCAAGTGTTTTGAAACCAACCAGCTGACTTGTTTGGCTGGCTTGCCAACGTCTTGTTAGCGTATCTGGCGATGGAGGCTCTGGGATCACCAATTGAAGTGGAAAGGCCACGACACAGCCCGTTTCTCATCGGAGTTAGCGGCGGAACAGCCAGCGGGAAGGTGAACGTTAAAGAGCGTTAAGAGTACCGTCGTTCAAGTAGGAACACAGCAAGCGTAGGTCATACCTAGTGCTAGCTTAGCTTAGCCTTTAGCAGCGGTGTCTACTGTCAAGCGACACGACACGCCCCTCGTTTTATAAATGCCGCTTTTGCACAAGTCATGCACACGTAATTAGCTATTTGTTATATTCTATCAACGTTGTCTATTAACTATTAGAACTGTATTAGAATTGGACATTGGACGTGTTAACGCAATATCCCCTAACCGTATAGCTTTCATCGGCTTGCTTAAAATAAAATAAATACAAATACGATACCACAACAATATCAGCAGAATAGCAATAATAACTTTTGTTTCCTTCTATTTTGAATCAGTCAACAGTATGCGCCAAGATCATGGAGCTCCTTGGTCAGAACAAGGTCGACCATCGCCAGAGGAAGGTGGCCATCGTCAGCCAGGACAGCTTTTACAGGGTCCTGACCCCAGATCAAAAGGCGAAAGCAGTGAAGGGTCAATACAATTTTGACCATCCAGGTAGGCGACGTTGAAAATAATATTGACATGGTGTCTCATTGATCAGTAGGTTAAAAAAATAGTTATAAGCTAATATCAGTACTTTACACACGGGTCGTTCTCCTTGTTGGCAACTAGGCCTATTTCTGATATTGTGTTAATCATTGACAGTTATGAAACACAGGACAGGGGGTTATGTTTAACTTATGTGAACAAAGCAATACTTCTCAAAAATGTACTGATCATACTTAAAACTTTAAGACGAAAACCACCGCCGTGGATGCGCTAATGCACTTCCCTAAAGTTAATTTGGCTTAGTTTACTTGTATTGTTGTTTTATTTATGTTCTTCACATATTTAACATGTTTTTGTTACAGATGCCTTTGACAACGAGCTGATGTACAGAACACTAAAGGATATCGTGGAGGGCAGGGTAGTTGAAGTGCCAACATACGACTTTGTGACTCATTCCAGGTGCGACACGACGTCCTTGTGGAATTAAATCATAAATGGATTGCATTTATATAGCTTTGCCCTTGCCTCACATTCACCCATTACAGCTTACGATTACAGTCATATTCCACGATAACACACTAATGAGTAATAGGCCTGCAATGACCCTTTTGTACACTGAAAACCACGTGCTACACTTTCAGACTGGAGAACAAGATCACGGTTTACCCAGCAGACGTGGTTCTGTTCGAGGGCATCCTGGTCTTCTACACACAGGAAGTGCGTGACATGTTCCACATGAAGCTCTTTGTGGACACGGACTCCGATGTTAGGCTGTCTCGCAGAGGTATTGATATTTAAAAAAGGTACTCATCTAGTGGTTAGGGTGTTCGACTCTCAGCCAAAGGTTTCTGGGTGCAAAACCTGCAATGTCCACAGCCTACCTGTAGGCATCCTGGGAAAGATGCCCAACCCCTACCCTCTCATGGATGACATGTATCCACGGAGATATTATACAATAATTCACTGCAAGTCACTTTGGATGAAAAGATTCTGCTAAATGACCAATAGTAAAACATAATTTCACAGTTTCTTGTTTTGTTCCCCTCAATGCTCACGTGTTGATTGCTGTATTTGTTTTGTTGGTAGTGTTGCGTGATATGACCAGAGGCAGAGACCTGGAGCAGATCCTCTCCCAGTACACAACGTTTGTCAAACCGGCTTTTGAGGAGTTCTGTTTGCCTGTATGTCACTTGTCTTTACACCTACCACCTCTGGTTTCGGTTTCATAAAAACCCACTACACCCAACAGAAATATTTAGTAGGTTTGTTTTTGTCATCCTCAGACTAAGAAGTACGCAGATGTCATCATTCCAAGAGGAGTCGACAATATGGGTAGGTTGTTGTTATTTGGGCAGGGAGACCTGAGGCATCCCGATGTCAGATTAGAATCCTAGTCTCACAAATCAAATTTTAGATTAACATCGAAAGCTGTGTGAATGGGGTGTTTTTTTTTGGAAGGGAGTATAAAACTTTATGTCTGTCGATTATGCTGTCATGGCAAAAAAGAGAATACAAAAATGATTACTAAGTGAACACAGAGGTGAAACCAGACTACACTCTTGCTTTAGAAGAGTTAATGGGACCTGTTTGCATAAGATATGATTCCAAGACTCTTCTACAGCGCTATCACCATAGTGGTGCTGCAGCTCATCGTATTGGAGGTCTAACTAATACATTTGTTCAAATCGTCTTCTGAAACCTCCGTCTTGCTACTCACAAATGAGTTCCTCTCGCTCGATGACGAATATCTCAGGAAATCCTGTGCATCTCCACCCCTCGCACTTGCTAGATTCCGGCGCAGGCTCTGTCGTCTCCCCAGAAGTTCGTAACATACAGTCTGTACGTTTGTTTCTCTTCCACACTCTTAGTGGCCATCAACCTCATCGTGCAACACATCCAGGACATACTCAGCGGAGACCTCTGCAAGTGGCAACGGGGCTCGCCCAACAGCCACGCGCGAGGCCTCAAACGGGCCATCTCGGAGCAGGCCGACATGCAGAACGGAACCGGCCACCTCACGGGAAAGAGGGTGCAGCTGGAGCCGAGCAGCCGTCCACACTGACAGGAACGAGACGAGGTGGACCCAAGAGAGCATAGATTTTGCTCGTTTAATCACGGTCAGAGACTGGATCAGCACTTCTTTTTAATTGTTTTCATTTGGTCGCCAAGTGGTTATTTTGAATGTTTTACGGTTGACACGTCACCACACACACGTTCAAATACTGTCTTCCCTTTTTACCGATGGAGGTGTGGTTTTAAAATATTTTCTTAAATGAAGGTTGCGACTTGGAGATGGTGTATTCACGTGAATGTGTCATGTGCGTTTTGGTTGTTGTACAGCGTTTTACTGATTGTACATAGTGACTTTTGGTTTTTAAAAACATAAATGAGTCTGATTTATATTTACACACCAGTGCATACATCAGCGTGATGCTTCATATGTTTTATTTTCATACGCTTATTTAAAAAGATATGTACTGAATATATGCCCGATGCTGCTTGTTTGTCAGTGTGAAGCCTAATATGTTTGCGTTGAATCTGCTCTCAAAGACACAGTTGTATGCCTTAATTGTCAACTTCTTCTGGCAGAACGGTGTCAAAATAAAAGTCCTGCTACATTGTCGTGTAGAGGTCACTGTCATTATTGCTGCCTACAGACAGTATTTCCCAAGAAGGTGATACCTCACGCATAAACAGTACGTATAGAAACGGAGCTGTTCTTTATTGAGGTCTGAGAGAACAATGTGATGTGTTGGTGATGGTGGTGGTGGACGACCTTTTATCCCAAAGGGGCAATCCAAATGGAGTTACTACAGCATATGATGGAAGGACAAACACACAAGGTCACTGAGGACTTCCGTCACACGTGACCTCTTACTGGTACATGACTTCCTTGATTGCCTGGTGTTTAGTTTTTTCTCTTTTTTTTTTACTCTAGTCGCAAAATGGCACACGATGATTGGGTATGACGTACATAGATCACAGCATCTTTAGTAATTAGTTTTGAGTTTTCATCTTGCTTTTTTGTAAGTGCGCATATAAACGGCACTTGGGAGAAGCGAAGCTCTTATGAGCATAAACATCCTTTTTAAGAACAAAAGGAGCGCTGTATATAATACACATAACCATACATGATTCTTACACACAATGTTTTCCTAACAAACGTATATAGCATAGGTTCCAGTCCTTAATGTGATCGCCTTGTCCAAACCCCCCCGCCCTCTCCCCGTCCTCTGCATGTTTTTGTAGTGTAGTCTTCGTTCTGGGGTCACAGTTCACGGTAGGCTGCCCTCAAAACAGTGGGGTGGGTGGGGGGTGAGCCAACTTTAGCGTCCTGGCGGGGAAGTGTCAAAGTTGACGCACAGATGGCACATACATAAGGGAACCGAGAAAGGGCAACTTGATGGGGGTGGGGTTAAATGGAGCGTTCGCCTCGATCTGGCGTACACTACGGGTCCATGTCCCAGGAACACAGAGAGGACAGGGAGAGGAGAGTAGCTATAGTTCCTTAAGGTCTCCCTGTCCGCTCTGAGTGATTCAGTCTTCTTCAGTCTTGCTTGGCATGCCTCGTGCTCCAAGTCACAGAGCCGCTCCGCACCCGCAGCAATCCCATAATATAATCTCTCAGAGCAACAGAGATCCACGCGGGGAAGCACCTCGGCTCGACTCCTTCCTCCGTCGGGTCCGATGCAAGCGTTTGTTCTGAAGTCACCGCGCGTCTCCTGTTAGCGCCGACCGTCTCTCTGCGTGCGTGTGTGTGTGTGTGTGTGTGTGTGTGTGTGTGTGTGTGTGTGTGTAGTAAAGTGGAGTTAGTGTCATCATGAAGCACAGTTGGAGGTCAATCTCTGAGGCCCAGCAGGGGAGGGGGCGGAGTCTTAGGTCTTCTCCTCGCGCTCCGTGCGGCGCCGGGTGATGTTCCTCGGCTTGATCTTCAGCGACAGCTCCCAGAGCGCCTCCTCCGCAAGGTGGTCACTGAAGTCGTTGAAGAAGCACACGATGTCGTCGTTCCTCTTCAGCTCGTAATGCCTGGGGGGGTGGGGAGGTTGTGAGTAATATGACAACTTATCTGCTGGTATAGCAGTAGCAAAAGTGATGATCAGCCCAAGCTAAAATGTTTATACTAAGTACTGACATAAATTAACCACAATTGAATTAAGGTCTGGGACACTACTGAATGTTTTAAAACCTACCTAAATAATACTGTAGTACAGTGGTTCTCAAACTATTTTTTACTAATGTACCCCCTTGATATTGTACTCCCCCCTGAAGATATTTCTTCAGCCAAGTACCCCTTGGAAAGATTTACCGCACTTGTTACCATGCTATTATTCAGATTTACTAAATTGTATTACGGTGGTATTCATTCATTTTCTTAAGGTGCAATTATTTTACAATGGTTGATAACCAACACAAAAAAAAGTTTCAAAACGTGTTCATGTTCCGAGTACCCCCTGCGATCCTTCAGTACCCCTAGGGGCACGCGGACCCCCACTTGAGGACCACGGCTGTAGAACAATAAAAAGCTCTTTTCAATTTGTACTCACACTTGCTGGAAGCGCCGCATGCTGTCCAGGATGTTGAACTGCTGCCAGCGTTTGGAGAAGTTCACCTTGCCGTCGATGAGGTCAGGGTTGCCCAGGTGAACGAAGGTCAGGTCCTGGAGAATGAGACCCCTGGAAGGTTTTAAAGGTGGGAGAAAGAGAGAGGGTCAGATGTTGCAATTCACGTAACGATCGGGATTCTTTGATTTTCTGAAATATGTGTATGGTCAGGTTGACTCAAGAAGCCACAATGTTATCTCTTAGTGGAAGCAAAATAATGGTGCTGTCCTGCAGAGGGCGCTATAGGGTATTCGCCAATAGTCAATTCGCTACCTTCTGTTTGGCCACATTCATTTAAAAAACAATGGTGGACACACAGACAGACCTGTAGAACCAGAACCCAAACGTTAAACCACGCAAAAGATATAATCACACAAAAGAAATGCGGTGATGATGATGTGTGTTGATCGTCTCACAAGATTTCCAGAATTCCAATATTTCCATAATCCCAAATACATATCGTTTGTAATATCATTCCGTAAGGTCCCCGCTGATTCCCTAACCCACACATGTCAAACAGAAACAAACAGCCCGCAGGAAGCGGTCAGGCCAGGCGTGTTGACGTACAGATAGGGGATGCAGGGAGGCTCCACTTCAGCCAGGGCGGCTCTGTAGGCCCTGAACGAGGACGAGCTGTCGATCAACGTGCAATACTCCTCCAACCCCTGGGGAAGAAACGAGGAGCATGTGAGTGCCACGCGTGTCACCGCGGTGACTTATCTTTAATTAGCTGGTTCATTTGTTCGTCGATTAGTCCGTTAATCGGTCCGAGTCTAATTAGTCTGCTAAGTAGTAGATTACCTCTGAGGTCTGTTTCTGCCATTCCAGTCTGCGGATGGGCGCCGAGTCCAGCGCTGAGAGAATCGCCAGGTAGGAGTTGAAGTTGTTTAGCTTTCGTAAGTGCTGCGGATAGCATGGAGAAGCGTTAGCGATGATTAATAGCGCCAGATAATAGGGTGTGTTTATGGGTATCTATATGGTTATTGTTAAGGTATACCTTCATTATTTTGATGAATTTGAGAAGCAGCTTCTCGCGGTCCTGGGCCTTCTCCTGTTGAATGATCAACGAGCGCACCCTGACAACACGAAGAGACAATAACGGTTACAAACAACAACGTGTGTGTGTGAGGCGTGAAACGAAACCCCACCAATTACTAGTGTTACAACGTTCGTTGATGTGAGAGAACAGTTCTGAAGGAGATCATGTGATCGTCAGCTCCAGTACAGTGGGGGCAGGGTAGTCGAATTTTTCTCGTGTTTGTCTCCCAGCCAGAAAGGTTCTGGGTTCGAACCCCAATGTCTGGAGTCTAGTGTAGATATCCTTAATAATGGTAAGAATAATAATAATAATAATGATGATAAATTGGACTTGTGGAACACTTTTCATTTCGTATCTCGAGGACGCCTTAGCAAACAGAGCAATGGCGCCCTCCCATCTCCCTGCTCATGAACGACATCGATCTAAAACAGCTCAATAGTAGCAACTCAAGTTGGATACGAGCATCTGCCACACGGCTAAACGGCAAAAGTGGCGGTCTCTCGCACCAGTAGCTCATGTTGTTAAAGTGCTCCGTGAACTGCGTGAGGTTGGGACTCTTCTCCTCGTTCTGTTCCTTGGCCCAGAGCAGCACCTCAGGAATCTGTGGTGTGGAGGAGGAGGTACAGATACACAAAAAAAGGCAAGTCAGAACAGGCACAGGGAGAGGTATGTCCCGACGCAGCGCTGGGGGGGAATTCCAAGCGAAAACACGCTCTCTGGTACATTTACGTTTACATTTAGAGCATGCATTAGAGCATGGATCTGGTGGCTGGTAGCCCTGGTACCTCAATTTTGTAGAAGAGTTCTGCGTCTAGGAGAGTGAGTTGATCTGCGATCTCATGACTGCGGAAGTCATGGAGGGTTCCGGGCCTGGAATCACAACAACAACAAAAAATCCCGTAAATGATTCATGGGATCGCTACATCGCGGTCCGGTTGCTTGGTGACAGCTGCGTCACTAGGCAGCGATGCAGTCGCTAATAGTTACGTTTACAATAAACTTTTGTTACAATAAACTTTAGTTGTTAATCGTCTTTTATCGGACGAGGATTTTATTTTTCTTTGACAAGGGAAATAGTGCCAACCACGCATAAAAATAATCCATATTACTGCATGTTATATTTCCCTTCTACAACCCATGGCCAAATCCACGCTGGTGCCTTTTTAACTCAAAATCTGCTTAGTCTACAGGCTTACTCTCTGACTGCTGATGCCATCTTTGGTTTGGAGATAAGGATGCAATATGAATTATTCGCTGAAGGAGCGATGCCGCGCTGTCACCAAGATTCAAGGTTTTTATTTGTCACATACACACACAGGGTGTGCAGTGAAGTGAAAGTGACAATGCTCAGCATGGATGTGCAATGATCACAATGTTGCAGAACAAGGTTGGATATGTCTTTGATTTTGAACAAGTACAAATGTGCATAAATAGCTATGACTTTTACATACATAGGCGCACTACTGATACTAAGTGATATTTGGTCTTGATCTTTTTTTCATATCGAGGTAACGATTGATGGATAAGGGAGTATCATATAGCCTATAACTAAGTAGGAGTATACAT
Organism: Bathygadus melanobranchus; assembly: GCA_900302375.1. Classification (NCBI taxonomy): domain Eukaryota; kingdom Metazoa; phylum Chordata; class Actinopteri; order Gadiformes; family Macrouridae; genus Bathygadus; species Bathygadus melanobranchus. The sequence continues at coordinate 2,356 of OMKP01069459.1, read as the reverse complement.
ACATCTACATTAAAGTGGTCAACACATGATGGGATCTTGCCGGTGTATTCCTATGGAGTTGACTGTTGAAGCCCGGATTCCCCACTCTGACGCTACGCTCCAACGTGGCCCCCGGTCAACACTGACCACTCGAAGCTCATCCAATCAGATTACAAGATATCTTTTTGTTGGACGTTCTAAAACCAACGGAATCTGAACGTCTGAGCGGTTTCCTGTTTTATGGGGAAAACAAGCGCTGAACCGCCATCTGTTGGCTAGCTGTATTCCCACAACGCCCACCTAGCGTCCCACCCATCATATGCTGACTGCTCAAGCGCCTCCTACACCCAGAGCCTAACAACACTGCCACTCCTTTGTACGGTCGACGGCGTACCTGGCGGAGACCCCGCGGGCGGCCAGGGGCTTGACGGAGTTGGTGTAGCGGAGCTGCTTCTTCTGCTCCACCTTGTCCAGGATGTTCTTGCGCAGTACGCGCGCCAGGCTGAGCTCGCCGTTGCACACCAGCCGGAACACCAGGTCCATCAGCTGTTTCTGGATGTCCTCCGTCAACTCCACCAGGCTGGGGGGTGAGGGGTCGGAGAAGCGTACGTGAGAAGGAGGGGAGATGGACCCACGGATGAGCAGGAAACCACACCGGTAATGGTGAGGGCGGTTGTGGCCCAAGCCCAAAGGTGCTTAAGTGCTTAACCCCGTACCTGCTCCTTAACGACATGCATCTGAATGCACTGGAAACTGCTTTCATGACGTTATTGAATTGTAATTTTGTTCTTATGAAAGTTAAAGGACCTGTGGCGTTCGGATGTCGTACCGGACTCTGAGATCGTATTGACAATGTCAAGTAAGCGCAAAATAAAGCAGATCAAACGCTGAACAAACCAACAGAGAGACTCACCACAGCTCGTCCACCACGCGGACCAGCACGAAGAAGGTGTTTTTGCTGACCCTCTTCTTGAAAGTGTCCGGACTGTGGCAGAATCTGGTGTATGTGCTCTGTGGTCAAGGACACGTTGCTGTTCAAATTGAGTCACCGTTGTGCGTGGGTTTTTAATAAATGAAGCCAACGGCAAGCTGACAAATAAGAGAACGAATACTGAAATACAGAGTCTTAAATATCTCTCTATATATCATTATATAGGATTCCCCTCCCTAATCTCATTCCAATCAGGATATTTTAGAGCAGCAACAGCACCAAGCAACACTGCACCTCCCTATATATAAATATATATATGGATTCTCTCATCAAATAATTAAGTGTCGATCAGTTAAAAAACAAGCATAGATTTAACACAACTGGACAGACCTGACAGTTGTTCACCGACATACTAGTTGTTCACCCCCCGCCCCCCCTATGAATTAGTAATAACATGTATTGTTTATTGAAAGGATATCTGTAGTGTAGCTTCTTGATGAGGTCCTCGGGGCTGATAAACGTCCTGTACGTGGTCAGGAACGCTTCACAGTACAACACCAGATCTACAGCACAACAGAGGGAGGCAGGAGGAAAAACACAGTGAAGCTCAGCTCCGAGGATCCCCCCCACACACACACACACACACACACACACACACACCCAAGTTCAACCCCTCATGCCCACGAAGCAGACGTGTGCGTGTTGAAACGCCCGACACGCGCGCACACCACCGCGAGTTGCCAGTGACCCAGAGAAGCCCCGGTGACATACATGACGCCCGCCCGTGTGTGTGTGTGTCACACATGCGCCGAACCAGTCAGTCACTGTACCTTTGCGGTCCGTTTCCGTGGCGTGGACTAAGAGGATGTCCCCTGATCCGGCGCGGACGTCGGGGCCGTCGTCATTCTAGAGGGGAAGGCGTGTGAACGGAGAGAAGAGGGGGAAAAAAATGACTCTTTGAAGAAGAATGGAGCAGGGGAGCAGGGGAGCAGGGGAGCAGGGGAGACACGCGCACGCATCGCTAAACTGGAGATTACTATGATGGCGATGCTGCGGTGGAGCCCGCAGTTCTTTACCCGCTGTTCTCCTCCCTCCCTCCCTTTGGCTACCCCCCACACTCCGCCTCCCCCCTCCCCTGTCCTGCACCAGCTCAGAGGATGACGGAGGCAGAGCCTGCCTCTCCCTCTCTCTCCCTCCCTCTCTTTCTCTCTCTCTCTCCCTCTCTCTCTCCTCCTCCTTCTCTCTTTCTCTCCCTCTCTCTCTCTTTTTCTCTCCCCCTCCCTCTCTCTCTCTCTCCCTCCCTCTCTCTCTCTCTCCCTCTCTCCCTCCCTCTCTTTCTCTCTCTCCCTCTCTCCCTCCCTCTCTTTCTCTTTCTCTCTCTCTCTCTCTCTCTCTCTCTCTCTCTCTCTATCTCTTTCTCTTTCTCTTTCTCTTTCTCTTTCTCTT
>OMKP01069452.1:4714-23768 GCA_900302375.1 Bathygadus melanobranchus | reverse complement strand
AGCTGTGCTTTCAGGCTACACATCAACGCACACCTTCGGTCCGAAGGCTCATGGGTGGAATTTGAAAGCATTGAAACATATGGTAGTGATTAACCTTAGTCTGCTACATCTCCTTTATATCCAGCACTTCTTCATTAGCCAAGTGGAACTACCTTCCACCACCGTTAATGCAATGTCTCCGTATCCAGGTTTACATTTATTTTACTGTTATGTATTTACATTTACATTTACATTTAGAGCATTTGGCAGACGCTTTTATCCAAAGCGACTTACAAAAAAGTAACACATTTGTCTAAAGAGGGAGACTATTTCCCCCGAACGGAGGAGAGGAGGAGAGGAGGAAGAGAGAAGAGAGAGCAGAGAGGAGGAGGAGTTGGAGGGAGTGGGAGGAGAGAGGAGAAGGAACAGGGAGAGGATGACGAAGGAGAAGAGCAGGAGGAAGAGGGAGATGATGAGAGGAGAAGACCGTCCCCTTCTAGTCATACAGGTTTGGGGTTTTTCTCCAGGTAGGAAGCGTCACCTACCCTCCATGGCGTATTTGAAGAACAGGTCGTTGATGTTGAGAACAGACTCCCTGTCGGGCGCTTGGCTGCGGAGGGAGTCGACCCTCTTCACCAGTTCATCCACCACGCGGTTCACATCCTCTGAGAACACGGCCACGTCTCGCGGTCGCATGATCAACTGTCGCAACACGCTACGCATCTTCAGCCACTCCTGCCCCTCACTGCAGGAAAGAAAGAGTTACAAAACTTACGTCATGCAACCTTTACACATAAAGAAATGATTTGATCTACTGTGATGAAAAGAGGACTTTTTCTCCACCCACCCGACCCGGAAATTGTCGGTTTGGTCCAAAAATGAATGCTGCTCATAATTCACATTTGTAAGCGCATATTGTCTAGTGCCGTTAATATGGCGGCTTAGTTCATCTATATAATGTCGTTGAATTGTTTTTTTCCTCAAGCCTAGTGGTTGTAAACATATTGTAATATAGACATCCAATATATTAAATGAAAGGCCTACTGATTACAGTGGTGTGATCAGGTGGATTGCAGCTTACAAGCTTTTATTTATTATTACTGTTATTCATTCATCATTTGTCGTTGTTATTTGGCAAACGCATCTTAACGTTTTAATGAACTTGGGGAACTTTGATACATTTCACTTTCTTAGATGTGAGTTAAGTCACAATTAGGTCATAATATCATAATTGTTGTGAGGATATGAAGTTAAATGTATACACGTCAATGTTATATTAAGTTACAGTCTTTTTGCAATATACTGTCAGCTAAATGCAGATACAGTGTAGTGGATGTGAAAAATAAGAAAAGTACTGCGTGCCAGCTGTGGGCAGATATGTCCCCAAAATAACATGTACATGAGGCAGTATATCGGTGATATTTCAATATATAATGACAAAGGAACATGTGTGCTGCGCAGTGGGAACCGCATCTTCTCACACAAATGTCCTTTCATGGGCCCCTGAAATCCTGGCTATGCCCCTGTATGTACCCCACATTCTAAAGACCACAACATGTTATGTACCCCACATTCTAAAGACCACACCATGTTATGTACCCCACATTCTAAAGACCACACCATGTTATGTACCCCACATTCTAAAGACCACACCATGTTATGTACCCCCACATTCTAAAAACCACATGTTATGTACCCCACATTCTAAAGACCACAACATGTTATGTACCCCACATTCTAAAGACCACAACATGTTATGTACCCCACATTCTAAAGACCACAACATGTTATGTACCCCACATTCTAAAGACCACAACATGTTTTGTACCCCACATTCTAAAGACCACAACATGTTATGTACCCCACATTCTAAAGACCACAACATGTTTTGTACCCCACATTCTAAAGACCACAACATGTTATGTACCCCACATTCTAAAGACCACAACATGTTATGTACCCCACATTCTAAAGACCACAACATGTTTTGTACCCCACATTCTAAAGACCACAACATGTTATGTACCCCACATTCTAAAGACCACAACATGTTATGTACCCCACATTCTAAAGACCACAACATGTTTTGTACCCCACATTCTAAAGACCACAACATGTTATGTACCCCACATTCTAAAGACCACAACATGTTATGTACCCCACATTCTAAAGACCACAACATGTTATGTACCCCACATTCTAAAGACCACAACATGTTATGTACCCCACATTCTAAAGACCACAACATGTTATGTACCCCACATTCTAAAGACCACAACATGTTATGTACCCCACATTCTAAAGACCACAACATGTTATGTACCCCACATTTCATCATTTCGTAATTTGTATTGGAGGGAAAAGACTAATTAATGGGAAAACAACAAGTCTTGTTATTGCAATTTAGAACTGACTGATAAATTGCAACTTCTTTTTTTTAATTAAAAAAAACATGAATTCTAAAGTTATGGGCACTATGCAGTATCATTTCCATAACAAACCATTTCAGAGCTCTAAACAATGTAATTCTGCATTGTTTATCTGGGAATTTAAATAACTCACAGATAAACATCCCCACCAAAATGGTACAGTCTCCCCAGCGAGCTGAAAACACCCCTACAAAGACTCTGGGTAGGCCATGCTGAGGAATAATGTAGAAGTAAGGTTGATATGATGGTTAATGATAACCTGCTCCCATATTGGCCCTGATACTGCATATTAGTCTGGTATCGGCCCTGATACTGCATATTAGTCTGGTATCGGCCCTGATACTGCATATTAGTCTGGTATCGGCCCTGATACTGCATATTAGTCTAGTATCAGATGGGTGCATCCCTATCCCCAACCCTTTCCGGAAACCCCTAGACCTTTTTATTTTATTCTTTCAAAGGCACATGGAGGAGATGTCTTCCAATCCAGAGCGCATTTATAGCTAGCCTTTAGCTTGGGGTCCGAAACCAACAGGTCAAAGGTTCCTCACGCAGAGATGAGTGCAGTGGAGCGGCCCCTCATGTCGCGGTACTCCTTCCAGGACTCCATGTTGGCCCTCTGGGGTGTGGCTGCCTCGGCCCGCAGCACCTGGGCCACCATGTCGCGGTCAGCGATGGAAACCACCAGCTGGGGACCGAAGCGAGACTTGAATATCTTCCCGTACTTCTGACAGTGCTCCATCTAGACACAGAGGAAATATGCACTCTTCATCAACATCTTCATCTTCATCACACTCTTCACCCCTGGACAGAGGTGGTAACCAGCAGTAAGGTATACCCATCATCACACACACACACACACACTATACTTTTCCGCAGAGAGATCAGTTCAAATGTGACAAATGGGGTCACATTTGAATATTTGTTATAGTAGTAGTATTAGTATTAGTAATTATAATATTAATGTTATGTAAAATATACACAGAAGATTTACATGAGATGATGCAGTTGTTGTAGGCCTATAATTGGAGAGAGTGTTGTCAGGCAACTTGACTATCGACTATAAGGTCTTCTTTATTACTATTACTATTTATTACTTTTTTAGGTTTTCTACAGTCATACCCCTCATGTGTAACATTTAATTCATTAACAACATCCGCCACATAGTTGTCGGGACTTTTGGATTATCCAATCAAATCACATTTCACCTCCTGTTTAATCCCACGATACCTGTTCCACCTGTAAGTGTGAACGCGTCAAGACGCGCTCTGAATGAGATGTTGTATCACGTGTCCTATTGTTCAGCCAGACACACGGAGAAACTGATTACATGTTCTCAATTATCTCTCCGTGGAGGCAAAAAATACAGTGTGCGGGTATAGGTTACAAAAGTGAAACTCGACAGTTATACGTGGGTGGCAATGACGTGATTTTTTAACTTTATCAGAACGAGACATCAGACTCCTCTAGCCTCACCCTCCTACTCCCTGCTGAACAGATACTTTGACTGAATTTTCACATTTATTATTTCACTGGGAGTTGCACATGACCGAATGCAGTAACGTTGTCTTGAAGCGTCAACGCACACCACTCTTTAATCTGCAGGTTTCATCACACGCACACACACACACGCACACACTCGCGCGCGCGCGCAGTGGCGGGTAGAAAGACTGAAGACGACATGAGAGATGTTTCTGTCTATGGAAGCCTAGTAAAACCTTTAGCACATATTTGGTCATGAAATCTAGTCCTACATTGTCAGATCAAACTGGTTAAAACACCTACCTGGTCTCTTCTGCAGCTCTATGTTGATCGTGTTACAAAACGCTCTGCAGTTACAAAACCGGTGCGCTTTTACGCGACGGTGTCGATAACGCGTGTGGGTGTAAAGTGATGGCTATGAAGCTGTGATGTATATTGGCATAGAAAAACGTCTTCTTCATATTCCAGATTACTTCAAAAGGGCGAAAAAGTCCGAACACACTAATAAAACAAAGTGTTACCTGGATCTCGTGGATTCTGCTAAAACCGTCTCGATAGAAGAACTCCACCAGATTTGCAAACGTGCTGGGTCCAGGCATCTCCTTGAGAGTCTTCACCCGGGACCCCTCTTCCACGGTCTCCGGTCGGATCAGACCCGGGGGAAAGCTCTCCTCCCCGGCATCGGTGATCCGCAGCGCCTCGCTGGAGGCAGACTTGTGCAGCGCGCGTAAACACAAGTTCAGCTGCCTTTTACTTTGAAAATGTCTCGTGCGTAAATTCACGAACGCATTAATTGCAGCCATGTTTGCATAAAACCCGCTCAGTGTGTACAGAGGTGTCCGGACTCTCCTGGCAGACTTCGCTCAAGTCTGATCTCACATCTGCTTCACGTTCATGAGTCTGTCACGCGCACGCGTATTCTCGGTGGCGCGCGCGGGGATATTAGGGAATGACTTTGTGGGCAGCTTGTGCAACCCGAGGCTCGGCCGGGGATTGGCCCAAGAGAAGGAGGGATGACGCCATGCACTCCTCCGCTGGGGAGGGGCGGGGTGACCACGTGCAGTAAATCTGTGAGGTCACCAATCAATCTGAGTGGTTTGGGGTCTTTGAAGGATGCCTTTGACCTTCGACAGGGTCAGAAGGTCAGTTATATTATAGCCTTTAGAGGCTATAATATAAGACAATGTTGTAATGCATGGGATAGGGTTGAGTTAATTTAAAGATTTCCTGGGACAAGGCCATAGAATGACTTGTCTTTACTCATCTCCGTAAACATTAGACAGTAAATAACACTATACATTGTTGACCCTTATACATAAATGTCTAAGTATCGTACACACGCAGTATATGCTACAATATTGAAACTATAGATTATTATATATTAGACAATTATACCCAAGAGTCTCAAGTGTCCAGTGCGGTGTAGTGAACTCAGGTGCTGGGGAGGTAGTAGTCTGACTGTTTCTATAGTCAGCGATGTGCAACAGTATAATATGTGTGTAATCACCAGTGACCATGGGGTAACTGACAAAAAGATAATAGACACAGCCTGCCCATAAAAACCTGCGAGGCAAGATGAAGCCTTCGGTTGTACATGCCTGTTCTTGCGGTACTCAGTTATCCGGAAGACTTTTGAATTGACTGCATCATAATGGCATGTATGACAGGTGTGGGTACAGAGCCAGCGGCAGACAGAGCTCAGCAGAGGGGCATTCATTCTCAATGGGTGGGCACCTTTTTACATGGTTCTGTACATATTCGATTCGTAGTGTGCGTGATGTTTGATACCAATAGAACAGAGAAAGTAAGCTCACTTAGCTACCATACAGCTCAGCTTCATTATACATTATAAGCAAACACACGCAGACTATCTCACTGACGAGAGAGGGGGGGGTTTTGGATACATTTGTGCAGAGTAGGGATGCAAGAAATAGCAAAAAAAATCAAATTGAATACCCCGGTCCAAAAGGCACTTTATATGTCTGTGACAGTGTCCACTAATTTCCACATATTGAAAGTCAATTTTAATCTGTATTTTATACAGTCCATGTGCGCAGTGGCGTACACCATTTTTGGGCCACCAACCACTTCAATAGATACACGCCAGGAAAACCACAGCACTCTCTCTTGCTACTGAAGTGTTAACACATCAACAAACAGCATGGGTGCAAGCACGGCTCCACAAAACACTTCACTTTTCATGTGCATATATACATTCTGATTTGCAGTCAAATGTGTCTTTAACAGTTATATTTTGAAGATGCAGCAAGAAGCAAAAAATCTGTTCCACTACTACTTTGGATTATAGCAAGCAGCTAACGCAGTTGTATCATTTATTTTTTTAGATATCTTCCACTCGTTGAATGAATGAATGGGGAAAACAGGGCATGAAAGTCTCCCTTCTTGACTAATGTTGCTGCGCCAGACTCTGAGACAGTCTGAAACTGAACACAGTCTCAAATATGAAATGGATGGATTGCATTTTTATATAGTGCTTTTATCCAAAGTGCTTTACATTGCCTCACATTCACCCATTCATACGCACATTCATACACCGACGGCGGTGTCAACCATGCAAGGCAACAACCAGCTCGTCAGGAGCAGTTAGGGTTAGGTGTCTTGCTCAGGGACACCTCGACACAGAGCTAGGGGGAGCCGTGGATCGAATAGCCCAAAGGCCACACTATGCCAATGCGGAAGTGACTTAAACCTGCATTCTTCCTAATGGCCACCAGGGGCCGACACCACTGATTGCAAAACGAAGTCCGATTGTATGGTAGCGGATGAGAAAATGACCCGCCTTCTCACTTGATTTATTCACTCAGTAAACATTTTCCAAATTAGTTTATGGCTTCGTTTGCTAGTTTCAAGTGTTCTTCAATACAGCATGATGTTCATTTAGTAAATGATGGTCTTATTTACAGTGTTAAAAGCTGTGACGGTTCTACAGTCTGTCTTGCCTCTGAATTTCATTATCCAATCAGCGACAAGTCGTGTTCCGTGGAGTACAGCCCATTTCGGAGACTTTGGTCAAATTGAAAATCTCCCTGATAGACTCTTGGTCTGTCTGTATGGGTTCCGGGAGGGCTTTCGTCATGTGTAACTTGATGTATGGATCATCAGGTCAGCCAGCGATCTGGTGAAAATGTCCTTGTCCTATGTTGCCATCTAGTGGTTAGGCTACTATGTGATGTGCAGTAACTGCAGTAAGTATTAGGCTGAACTCAGCCTCTCACTCGTAATGACCTACTCTAGCAAAAACATTGTTTAGTAGCTACTCAGTTCAGATATGTGTGAGAAGCAGATATACAACCCTTATAATGGGATTATATGTAATTATATGCTCATTCTGTCAGGTAACTATATCAGAATGGACTACTACCTCTATAAATGTAGTTATATGTAGAGTATTATCATTCTTTCAGGTAAATATATCAGAATGGAATACTACCTTTATAAATGTGCTTATATGTAGAGTATCTCATTCTGTCAGGTAAATATCTATCAGCAGCGGTTTGTAATACAATAATGTTATATCCATTGTAGAGATTTTGAAACGTGGCGTATCTATTTGAAATGCGTTAGTTAGGGGAATGGAATGGAAATTAATTAACCGATTGTGTGCAGGTCAAACTTATCACTGGTCAAACCTCATGCCCCAGCTCGAACACTCCACTCAATGCCTTCAGCTGGCCGCCTGGTACCACCATCACTAAAAATAAACAAACGTCGCTCCACCAAATCACAACTCTTCTCTGTCCTCACACCACAGTGGTGGAACAACCTCCCAACAGAGGTCAGGACTGCAGAATCACTAAACAGCTTCCACAAGAGACTCAAGACCCACCTATTCAGAGTTTACCTGGACTTTGAATGGCTTCACCTCCTACCCACCTCTCCTCCCCAACCCTCTCCCACCTGCCCGATCAATACTTGAATCCCACCCCTCCTGGATCCCTAGCACTTCCATGTTTGTACGTCCTGGCTCTTTGTAGGATCCTGTATGCTGGTATGTCCCAGCACTTGAAATAAAACATAGCTTGTGTAGCATCTTATCCTGGCTACCTGCTGTTGTATAGTAAGGAGTCAACCTAGCAATTGTAAGCTTGTAAACTTGTTCTATTGACCTGGCAACCAGGAATGCCTGTAACTTGTTCTATTCTAATTGTACTGTACCTTCAACGATATATTGTTGTCTCCCTCCTTCGACAAATGTGTTACTTTTTGTAAGTCGCTTTGGATGAAAGCGTCTGCCAAATGCTCTAAATGTAAATGTAGCGTGTTTGTGCATACAATTAAGGATGTACTGTATTTGTATTTTAGTGAATTTCCTACCCTGATTCAGATTGGTTGGTTTCTATATGATTATGGATATTTCAATATAAGTATCAAAGTGCTGTTACATCAAGACAGGATAACAGAAACAATAAAACATTTATTACATTTAAAAGTTTGAAACAAAAACTGGATGATTAAAATATGAATAAAAATTAGTAAACAATAAAACAATAAATATGATGATGTGTGTGTCAGGCGTCTATCGTGTGTGTGTTAGGCGTCTATCATGTATGTGTTAGGCGCTGTGTTTGCAGCTGCCAGGAGAGAGCTGAACAGAGAGTCTTGTTTCTGTATCAACACATCAGGATGATCAAACTCCACCACCTGGAAGACACACAGGATTTTAATTGTATTCATGATGTGTCTATGAATGAATGAATGAATGAATGTATATGTGTATGTATGTGTCCACATATATCACCTGTCCTTGGTCCATCACCAGGATGCGGTCAGACTGCAGCACTGTGTTGAGGCGGTGAGCGATTGTGAGGGTGGTGTAGGACTGGAAGCCCTCTCTGATGGTGTTCTGGATCAGAGCATCCGTCTCAGCATCGATGGACGCCGTGGCCTCATCCAGTAGAATAATCTGAGAGGACAGGGGCAGTTATTATTATCAACAACTTCCTGTGTCCTTGGTCTACTGCTACATTGTGTTTTGCATCTGATTGCCTCAAGACCTTATTGGATGAGCAACTGATTAGACTCTGGGGCTGGGTGACAGGTAAATCCAGTCATCACCACTCAAGGAGTGCTGACATGTCAGCAGATACCACCTGCTCTGCCTCTAAAAATGTACAATTCTGCAATAAACTGGCTTCTACACAACATCGGGCTGTATACTGGTCAGATAATCCACTTCAGTGGTGTGTAGCAGGGTCTACGACTACAGTGAAAAGAAAGCATAAATCAAATAATTAAATCATAAATATTGTGTTTTTCATCTGATTGCCTCAAGACCTGTTGAGATTATATTATCTTCATCCAGCTGATGAAAAACATCCCCATACACACAACCACAACCCCCCAAAATGATGATAGAAAACAATGTAGTGTTGTGTTTTTAACAGCAGTGGAAAAAGACCCCATTCAGCTGCAGCGCTGATGTCATTTCTATCATCCATATTTTAAACTACCTTAACCTTGCTCTCTCTTCGATGAAAGTAGAATTTTCTGTGGATATAATGTGGTCTGACTTCAGACCAATATAATGGCATGAACAGATAATGACAGAGACAGACAGACCTTTGAGTTGCGCAGCAGAGCTCTAGCCATACACATGAGCTGCTTCTGTCCCACTGAGAAGTTTTCTCCATTCCATATAATTTCTGCCTGCAGCTTATCAGGAAACCTGGAGATCTGGACAGAATGACGTCATCACTATATTACTAATAGTACGCATATAATAGAAGCAGCGTTAAAACTTCTAGTAGTGACTTTAGCATGTGTGATAGTATCTGTACAACGCACGATGACGGTGCACTTCCAGGGGATGCCTTATATCACCTTTAATTCATGGTTAATTAACTCCTTAAAGGAACACTGACTTTTTGGGAAGTTGGCTCATTGTCTTACCCACATCCAGACGACACGATTGACACCAACTACTGGTGTTTGCGTCCAGTAAAGACAAATCTGTAGCCGTTAACACACTACCCGGAAGTGGGGGGAAGCTTCTAGCAAAGCTTATGTGAAGTCAATTTCGCAGCATTTCAAAATGAATGTGTTTCATGGATTGATCTTGCGTATTCACGGGGAGTGGAAATGAAAACACCGTAACTTGTTGTTTTTAGATGCAACGCTGAGCTGGGCTTTGAACTGTGGAGCTATGGAGGAAGAGAAGACCCCTCATGAAAATACATTGTTTGATTTGATTACATTTGTCATGTTGTTACATGCTGTGTAGTAAACAGCGATCAGACATAGCACTGAGCCTGAATATTCGTTCATTAGGTGGGTATTCCAATCTAAAAACAGTTGTTTTAGTCCTATGCCTATTTGTGAAGCGCAGGTAGGTTACATTTGGTCAGGGTTGCATGGTTTTAGAAGGGTATTAAATAATGAACTTAATTAGCAGCTATTTCATTGTTTAAACGGAGCCAAACTAAACCAACAAGCTCTACCTTCTAATGACAATGTGTTGGTAATTTAATAAACATGAATAGAACAGGTGGCGATCTTTCTAACTTTTATGGGGATCTGTCTCTAGTTCTGAAAGTTCTAGGTGCATTTAGAATGAAAAACGCTTTGTGTTTTTATTTCTACTTGCTGTGAATATGCAAGTAATTATGGTTCACCAAGTGCCCTATGTGCTTTGTAGTCCAGGGAAGGAGGGACTTTAGGAATGAAGGCGACCAATTTGATGAGATAGGATACCTAACCATTTGAAAACAAATTTTTTTTTTTTTGTCTTGAATAGTAAATCGTATTAATATGGCTAGTGAATGCACAATGAATGGCTATATGAATACACTTGACTAGTATAAACTTTGTAAAGCATACATAATCCTTCAGGTAGGTCTTCTCCAGCACTTCCCAGAGCTCCTCGTCACTGTGGTTGTTGAAAGGGTCCAGGTTGTACCTGAAAGGTGCATGTTCATGAAGATATCTGACAAGGAAGGATATGTGTGGCCAAAGTCAGTGCCCTATGCTGCGATATGCTTAGTAATTCATCAACGTCAAGAACTGCCGAGCCATTGGAGTGTTTTGGTCAAGTGTGCGGCTTAGTCATAAGTTAAAATGATACTCCACGTCATTCATTTTAGTTGAGTTTCTGGATTAGTCAGTTAATTTTGGATCCAGCTTGAGTCAACACAAAGCTCAATTATTGTTTTAATGTGTCTTGTTGAGTTAAGTTGAATTTGTTGAAGGGTGTAAGTGGACTTGAGTCTGCAGCAGTTTGGAAAGTTACCTTATGGTGCCAACAAACAGAACGGGGTCCTGGGGGATGATGGACAGCTTACTGCGCAGGTCCTGCAGGCCGATGTCTGCAACGTCCACCCCGTCGATCAGGATGCTCCCTTCTGCCGGCTCGACTAACCTGAAGAGTGCCACGCCCAGGGAGGACTTTCCTGCAGAACAGAGAAATATAATACGAAATGTGAAACTGAACTGGTTACATTTACATTTAGAGCATTTGGCAGGCGCTTTTATCCAAAGCGACTTACAAAAAAGTAACTTTTTTCCAAAGCACTTGGGAATTTGTCGAAAGAGGGGGACAACAATATATCGCTGAAGGTTGTGTGCAATTAGAATAGAGACAGGAACATTAAAAAATACACACCATGTGCTCATAGTTTTATTATATACTTATATATTCTATCCCTGGGGGTTGCATTGAGAATGAACATAAACCTTCGATGTAATGGAGGGGTCTTTTCCTTTAAGAGTTAAAGGGCTTTGTGTCTTATCCTTTAGGCTCATGTTAAACATACGAGACAGCAGGTCCCAACGCTGGAGAACACATATGCTAAGAAGTATGGGTAGAAGCTATAAAAAAAAAGGTTTTTTTAAAGAATCTGTTGTTTACCTGAGCCGGTCCTTCCGACAATGCCAACTTTCTCCCCAGCTTTGATGTGTATCTGGAGTCCTTTGAGAACAATAGGTGTGTTCTCCCTGTACCTCATCTTGTAGTTCTGGAAGGTTATGGAGCCTTTTTGTGGCCAGTCTTCTGGGATCTGAGCCTCCTTCACATGCCTGGGACCCTCAGACACACAGGTCTATACAAAACCAATCAAAAATGTTTAGGTTAGAAAAGGAATATTCAGATATCTGAATATGCCTCCGGAGAGTGGGTCTTCAGACATATTTGATAGCATTTATTAACCATTGCACATCTTAGAACATGGTTTGTGTTTTTTTGTGTGCGTTTTGGGGGGATGGGGTAAATTAACATTGAGTGTGTATTTTGATATTAATTCGGAAAATGCCAAGTCTTGTGTCTGACCTGGATGTACTCCTGGATTCTCTCCACTGAGCTGAACCTTCCCTGCAGCTCTCTGGTCAACCTAATCAATTGCTGAAAAACTCCGGTTAGCTACACACACAAACAAACAAACACACACACACACACACACCTTAATAGTTGGTTCACATTTGACAAAAGAAGAGAAGTAAGGTTGTAAATGTTTACCTGCATGCTATAGGACAGCACCAAGGCTTTCATCGATGAATTGATCAGATCATTGGGAATGACTAGAACGAGCGCCAGTATCAGCGTAAAAATGCTAAAAATAAAGTCAAGCCTTAAAACCAACCAGCGGATTCCAGAGAAAAATGCAAAGTAGTGGCAGTTATTCATGTCAGACAGACATTTGAACCTGAAACACAATAGTGCAATCATCATTGCTCCTATTCACAAACCCAATTATTTGTATTTTTGAAAATGGCTAATCTGTCTCTCACGACAGATAAGGTGGTTAATTTACACATTTCCTTCTGCATACATTCACTGATCTGCACTCCAGTCTACATTAGTTTGTTTTGAGTTCCTCAGTGGAGAACAGCATCATACTTTTGTATGTAGCTGTCTTTCTTGTCATAGGCATGGATGGTGCTGAGGCCCTGTACTGTGGAACCTATAAACGAGATCCAGGGAGAGCGGCTGGTATCTTCTGTCCTCTTCAACTGACTGATTCCTCTGTGGCTCAAACTGCAGAGGAAACATAATAATATGCAGAGGCCCATAATAACACCATTTAGCAGTTGCTGACCTTAAAGTACCATGAAAGGAAGTAATCTTGTGAATAAAGTTGTATTTACTATACATAGTCATTGTGCTGAGAGCATGATATCTAGTGATTTTGTTGGCTATATCCTGATGTATTAAATGTCTAAAGGGTAGCTGGTTGTCAGTTTGCCAGCCACTACACAGCAAGGTCTTGACCAGGTTGGCGGTTCTAGCATTGAAAAGCCAGGTATTTTGACACTTGTCACTCCACACACATTACAAGGTTAATGCAGCAAATGAATGCAGCAATAGATGAGGAATTGGTATTACAGCTAGTCATCAGAGTATTTATTAAAAATGTGGAGTGGATTGGCAATTACTTGAGCAGAAGTATAAGTAATCCAGTGCACAATGCCAGAGGAGCCATCATGGAAGGGACCACGGCAGTGATGGTGCCAAAAGTCCAAATTAAAAAACAAATAAACAGCAAGATGGTGTCCATCTGTACTGGAATCATGACGTCCACTTCATCCTGATCCTTTGAGAATCGGTTCAGCAATCGACCAACAGGTATACTGTCAAAGAAACTCATTGGACTGGCGATGACCTGGAGGAGATGTACAGCATCAACATACTATTAGGACCATACTATTAGGACCTCCAGGGCACCACAATGACCTGGAGAGATGCACAGCATCAACATACTATTAGGACCTCCAGGGGGGAGACAGTAGCTCAGGGGGTAGAGCGGTTGTCTGGCAACCAGAAGGTTGCTGGTTCGATCCTCCGGCTCCGCCTAGCTAATTGTCAAGGTGTCCCTGAGCAAGACTGCTCCCGACGAGCTGATTGTTACCTTGCATGGTTGACACCGCCGTCGGTGTATGAATGGGTGAATGTGAGGCAAATGTAAAGCGCTATATAAATGCAGTCCGTTTACCGTTTACCTCCAGGGCACCACAATGACCTGGGAGAGATGCACAGCTTCAGTATTTTTTGAGAATAAGGAGTACAGGAGTACTGTCCAATAGCAACCCCCGTTAGAAATGTCTGTCGTCCTCCTTTCTTACCACTTAAGTTCCCTTCCCATTATAAGAGCAAAGTGTCAGCTACACCAATTCGGCCGAAGCCCTTCCCATGACCAGCGTAGCGCCAGCTAGGGGGACATGCATGTACATGCACCACACTGGATAGCCATTTTATCCAAGCTAGCGAGTTGTACTGTATGTATTTTAGCTTACAGCGACTTTTGGTTCATGGAACACTTTTTGCTCTGGATCAACACGGGGAGTTTACTTTGGTTTGGATATGATTGTACAATTGTCTCCACCTGTATTAGTTAGTTCATTGTGTTCACCTGTGTGTTCCCATGTGTATTTAAGTTGATCAGTTTAGTTTGCCTGTTGTCAGATTGTCTGTTGTGTTTAATGATCTGTTTGTCCATTCAAAAATCTGCTCAGCTATAGAATTTAGAAGTCTTACCTTTTCCAACATGGTGTTATGGAACGCTGATGAAGTACGAAGAGTGACCTTGGTGAAGGAATAGTTTTTAACTACACCAAGTACCACCATGAAAACCATCACCATACCAAAAATCAGATAGTAGAAGCCAATATCTGGATTCAAGGAGACGTTGCCTTGGTCTTCTACTGTCACATTAGCAGTCTGGTTCTAAAAACAGGAAACACGGATCAGAATCAGGACGGACCGGGCCATTCTCCATGGCCCAGTAAAATCACACACACGTCTGTCTGTCTTACCCCCTGCCCCTGTTCCAGCCAATGTGAGAGCCATAGTCTGTTGAAGGTGGCTGCTCCAATAGTTAGGAAATACAAAATGAAGATGAGTATGGCGATGATGTAGCCTAGAATAACAGAGACCGCATCAAACATTAACACAAGAGCCAAACAGACTTGGCACAAACCTGAAAATACCAGCAGAAAAACAAGCAGAGATAATAGACACCATAAATGTCTAGCAATAAAAGCTAAACCAGCTCCTGACAATAGGCTCCAATCATCCTCTAGGTAAATGGGGTTCTTATGTCTAAAGACTAGTGACAACTCATCCAGCTACTGACCAATAGCATGCCTCAACATGGAAACTTACTTCATTCAAGTGGAGAAGTACAATAGTAGAAGAACAGAGACAAGATGAGAACATTAATCCCAAAGACAGGATGAGATAACATGCATCCCAAAGACAACATGAGAGAACATTAATCCCCTGAGGGATATTCAGGAAAGCAACATAGGTGTTATGCTTGCAAAACACATGTTTGCTTTGTATTCAATTTAAGTGAAAGATTGAAATCATGTTTTTGTATTATCAAGGAAACATCTGTGCGATAGTTGTATTTGACTATTGTTGTTAATGTTGGATTTGTAGCGTAGATTGATTTGGAAGTGTAACAAAGCAGCAGTGTCCCGTTATTGACGAATAACGCACACCCTTGGAATGTTAATGTCCAATCAGGATCAAGTAGTTAACAATGCTGTGGTAAAAGAAAAAAGCACCACACAGACCAGCTAGAGGGTTTGCCTCTGCAAAGCACCAATACCAAACAATACAAATCTTGACATTATAGTCATACAAAAAGCTTCCTCTGGTTTATAGGAAATAAGACTTAAAGAAGTCTTCTCATCAGCAGTTCAGATTATCTGTTCAGTATGTTGTGTACAGTATGTAGTGCAACATAATGTGTGATTATAAATATTAGTTTATTACAGACCTCCTGCTGCCTTCAGGTACAGATGGTATGTCTTCCAGGACACAGGGTTTTCATGGATGACTTCCTGTTCCACCAACAGCTTTTTGAACCCTACGACTGTAAGACAAAACGATTCTGGTCAATCTGGATTATCCAATTAGTTTCTTTCTAATGTGTGTTGCTGATACTATTAGTTCATTTAGGCCTTGCTGCAATGGAAGAGACACTCAACAAATGTGTTAAACACTTACATTTTTTGTCAGAGACGCTTATGTCATTCTGCTCATCTGACATGTCGAAGGCTAATCAAGAGAAAGACAACATTGTAAAAATGTAACAACTATTCAGCATTTCAAAGAGTATATAATAATCTCATCTCACCTGGGTTTATGACACCATTTTCCTTATGGTGTTTTATAAATGACTGCTTTCTAGGTTTTCTCCCCTGAGCCCAGGAAAAGGATAAGTTAGTTTCACTTTCAGCACCATCACTATTTTGTGCTAAAGCCTAACCTGAACCACACTTCAACCCAAACTCCTTAGGGACCTACGCATTAGAGGTGGTGATATCAACAACTCTAGATGCATTGATGTGTCATTGATTGTGGTCAGTCAGATTACAAATGATAGTGTTCAATAAATGGTAGTAGTGGCTAATGCACCCATAACAATAACAGTGATGGTGTGGTGTAGTTCAAAGCGGCAGCCATCTTACTGTGCACTGTTCCATCTGGTAGTTGGCGATGAGCTCAGCGTAGCGACCTTTGCCCTTCATCAGCTCTTCATGTTTTCCTGCCTCCAGAATCTCTCCTTCTTCCAAAAGCAGGACTCCATCACAGAACTCCAGGTACTGACCAAAACAACCGGACATTACCAGAACCACCACCACAGAGGATCAAGCCAGCAACCCTCCAGTTACCAAGTTACGGAGAATGCTGTAGTTCTACCTGTGCTCTAGTTACCGAGAATGCTCTAGTCCTACCTGTGCTCTAGTTACAGAGAACGCTCTAGTCCTACCTGGAGCTGGTGAGTGACCAGGATGATTGACTTTCCCTGCAGTTCTTTCTTGATGCATTCCTCAAAGATGTGTTTACCCACGTGGGCATCCACAGCAGACAGAGGGTCATCCAGGAGGAAGATGTCTCTATTAGAGTACACAGCTCTGGCCAGGCTGATTCTCTGCTTTTGGCCCCCAGAGAGGTTAATACCTCCCTCTCCAATCTACACACAATGTGTAACATGGACAAGTTTGTCAACCATGGTGAGTTACATCATGAACTCCTAGCCTGCTAGCTCAATAGATGAAGACAACAATATAGTTAGACAATATAGTTACATTCACTTTCTTTTTTTTACCAGCCAACTTAATGTAGAACAGGACCTACACTTTATATTACAACAAGAGGGAAACTATGTCAATGTTTAGGGATTTTATATCCATACATCTGTCATTTATTGTCTGTCTTGTGTGCTGTCTAGCGTCATCATCACCAAACTGCACAATAGTCTTCAGATAGGACTACATCTCATTTACGTTGATTATGTCAAGACAACATGAAGGTGCAATTGATACAATTTTTATGTAGACAAATACATACAAAAAAATATATACATCCACAGAGCGCTTATAAAGATGCAGAATAAAATATTGCTTTTCCCAAAGTAGTAGTATTATTTTACAAATGTCGACAAGTTTTGTTAATCTCTAAGATATCTGATGTTTGGTTCCCACTTCTAACAAGGCTTGTGAGTCAATAGTATAACGACATTGGTATCACATGGTATCTCTGTCATCAGCGATCAAGAGTCTTATTAGTTGCAAATTAGGGTGGAAAAACGGAATTTAACAGTAACGGAATTTAACAGTAAGCGGCAACCACCAAGTAACCTAATTCTAATTTAATGTAGTTACCTACATTGAGGAGGAGGAGGAGGAGTGTGACATCTAGTGGCTGAATGTTATCAAGTGCACCAAATCATGCAGTAAACATGGATTCCTACCTCAGTTTGGTCTCCATACGGGAGGATCTTCAGATCTGATTCGAGGCTACAGCAATTGAGAACTCTGTCATAGCTGAGAGGGAACAACCCAGAACATGAATTATTTCGTGGGACTATGTTCTTATCAAATGTAGTTAACAACAACCAGGTATACAGTTACAGCTGCTCTTAAAGGACATTCTACTGACTATTGACAGGCTATGCTGTGATGATTTATGAAGCCTATTGCTGTCAATCCACACTTTGTATTTTAGAAAGGTTGGAAATGTTTGTTATTATGTGCTTTATTTGAAGTCATCATTATAGGTTGGTTCCTTCAAACTGTCCATTACCGGTCCTGCTCAAAAGGTTCCCCCATCAGAATGTTGTCCTGAACTGTTCCGTGGAATATCCAGGCCTGCTGGGGGACGTAGGCAAAGGTTCCAGAGGCTGCGATGGAGCCCTGCTGAAGATGCATCTACAGTAGAAATCCACAAGATCATTATTAGAAACCAGCTCATAACTCCATCAAGTCACCAGTACCCATCATGTTGGGTGCATTGTGTGATTGGTTAGGAACCAATTAGTTGGAATTAAGCTCATAATGTTTACAAATGGTGGAATTTTTAAGGAACTGCTGATCTTGACTTTCTGCTCTTGATGGATCCAACAAATCAAATCACCTGTTCTAAGAGGCTGGATATCAGCGATGACTTCCCACTGGCCACATTCCCACACACTCCCAGCACGTTGCCCTTCAGGAGAAACAATAAAGGAACATTTAGCTTTCGACCCTGAGCCAAGCCAATGTAGTCTGACTTATCAACAGGAAAGCCCTCAACAGTCACCGTAGGCAATGTAAAGGAGATGTTTCTCAGGGCAGGCAGGACATCTTTCTTCTCATCCTGGTCGACCATGTCCACCTTGTTGCCCGGCAACCCATTGTCTGTGGTGTCACAGGCTGGTTGACTGGCTGGATTGGTCCAATACAGAGTAGCATTTTCCATCACTATGGCTGAGTCACTATTTTTCTTCTGGACCAAGTAGGCTTCCTGGTTTTTCAGAAGTATTAATTTCTGCAACCACCACAAATGTTCTATGTTAGAGAAACAAATAATTTCAATTCAAATTTGAATGCTTTGTACGCAACAGTTGTGGACACATAGGAATTAGAGCTGCACTACAACACTACTTTCTACCACTAGATGGTACACTGAGCATCCCAGACGATTGAAAACCACTCACTCAACCTCTGTAATGTTGACATAATTAATTATGTAAGTGATTTCCTTCTAAATTTACAAATTTCAAGAAAGGAGTATTTTGTCAACAGTGTTTAAATAGATATTTGTACAAACAGTGCAAACAAACACATGAGCCGGTGGGCCGCAACCTGAAATCAACCGCAACAATGGGCAGCTCAAGGCACTCTGGACCATGGCCGCAGAAACTGGCTCTGGGGGGGGGGGTGCA
>OMKP01069438.1:2900-16273 GCA_900302375.1 Bathygadus melanobranchus | reverse complement strand
TACCGAGTGAAGCAAAGAAGTCATACGTGGGGAGGCCTATTGTTGTAAAAGCAATAGTCCTTCTAACATTTTGACAGTTTGAATGTTTTGCTATTAATATCAAGGGTTAGGGTTTTTCCTTGGATGGAAGACAGGCCCCAAGGGTACAGTTAATCCAGATTATGCAGTATCACCGATCAAATCCCTTCAGAGCATTAGCATGTTCAAACCCAGCTGTCATTGCAGCCATGTCCTTAAGAAGAGCTTGTCCAAGTAGTTTCCTTGCTTTAAATATGGCAATGTGTATGTTTTATGGAATGACACAAAAGAGCTTGGAATTGTGTCCTAGCTGTAGGTTTATCTAACCTATGATGCATTTAAACAAATGAAACGATGAGGAAGCTAAAGAAGGTTAGGTATTTTTTATTTCTGTTAGGCCTACCTGAAGTCACTGTAGGGGTGGATAATCCACACTCCAAAGGATTTAACCCTAGCCTGCTCGGCCGCTACACCTTTGTGACTGCCAAACATACGCAGAGAGAATTTGTTGACACCTGGCTGGAGCATGGAGCCGAACTTCCTCTGCAAGTAAGTGGAGTCGTCGCCATATAGTTCATCGTCCACACCTGCCTGGGACTGGGCGCCCACACCACCAAGAGGCTGCTCTCCTTTTGGCGTGGTTGCATTGGTGCCGGTTAGGCCTATGTCTGGTTCCTCTGACGTGAGCAGGCCGTCGGGGTCCACGGTGTATTCGTCGTTGTGAGTCTGGACCAGGGAAAAGAGCGTCTTGGTCACGTCACTGCCCGGTTCTGCCTTCTGGGACGACTGGGATGCCGATCTCCACGCGGAGAAGCTGAGGCTACTCCAGGTGCGGTTGTACCTGGATGGCTCTGCTGCCGCCTTGCAAGAAGTGCTCTCCCGGGCGCTCTTCTGTCCGCCTAGGCCTACACCTCGTTTGGGACTACTCATGTTTTCCCTTTTAACGTAGTAATATAAAAAGTTGTAAGAAGTAGAAGAAGACTACATTTACTGACACATTAGAAATGCTACAAATGCCATCTTCCGTTTCAAAGGATTCGGCCGGTTCTATTCGAGACAACGTTAAGTTGTCACGCGTCGCTGTGAAGTTCACACGGGTTATCTATCAAACATAATATATAAAAAAAATCCGTCATCAGTATTTAACACGCACCAAACGCTCCATTGCACGGGTCCAGCGGCTGGTGCGCGCGTTGTGCGAGTAGCGCGCGTCTCCTGGTCTGGATCATGCCAATTCAACACCAAATGCAGAGCTTAATCAGAGGTATAATCGGCTTGTTGATATAGATGAGCGTCCACGCTCATCTCTTACTGTAGCACCATGGAAGAAGATCATCCTTAAACTGCCAGGTTTGCCCGAGCAGCAGGTGAAGCGCCATCGCTTATTTGAACTCTATTGGTCCAAGGGAATACAAAACAGGTATTGGCTGGACTCGGAGAGGTCCCGGATGGCGCTGGGATCAACATGATGAAATGAACTAATTCCACTTGTTTCAAAAACATAGTGGAAAACGAAATAAACGACAACAACAACGGCTGCCGTTTGACTTCTTGTGTGTGTCTCCATGTTTTTGATTTAGGCTAGGTCTCTACGCACGCACGCACTTGTTATATTGTCGGTTACATTGGATTATGTTTCACTGTCAGTATTCCCTTATTTTGTACCCGCAGGTGTCACGTTCGTGACTTTGACACGAACGATTAGCGCACTTGAGGAACAGCAAATGCCATTACTGTGGCGTGGTGTATGGCTATATGCCATACGATTGTATAATTGCTGACATACTGTAGCCATGGGCACACTATTATTCACAATAATTGATGCTACTTAATTTTGTCAATACCCTTTCTTGACTGCAACTCAACATAAAGTTGATGGTGCTCTTGCGCAGAGGTAGGGCCTACATGATTATTGGACAAAAGCAGAAGTCTGTCAAAGGATTTCAGAAAAGATAAGAATGTGTCCTGTGACGTGAATTAATTCTGCATCACAATGTGTGCAGAATGCAGCGTATTTGTTGCCATTTATACACGCTGTTGTATTCTATCATAACATCCAAAGTTCTCGTGGTGGATGGTTAAGGAATGTCTAGTATTGGGGTCAACTATTTCAATATATAGGCCTAACAATAGAGTTAGGCATAGGGTGGGCATAGGGCTACTGAGCCAATGCTGTGGATCTAGCAGACTTATGTTGAATGTTGTTTTTCGACAGGGCATTCATGCCTATGGTATAGTCCTACAGGAAGACCTTTGGGGTGGGAGCCGAACACCATAACAACTAATCAAGGACAGATCATATGACACAAAAGAAGAGAAACTATTGAGAAAAGTGGAAGCAAAACCAACGTTAATAAGAAATCAGCAGGAAACAGTGTTCTCTCATTGAGGGGGATATTTGTGAAACAGTCTGCCACCTAATCAGGGAAGCTGACTTGGCTGAAAAAAAATTCTAATCCAAACTTAAAACCTACCAATTTAGTCTCTCATTTGGCCCCTAGGAGGGTCCCTCGGCTTTCATTACAGCTAAATCAACCTGTTGTCAGCACTAGCCTACGCTTGCTGCCGATAGGTATTAGGTTAGAGGTTTCCTACGTGTTCCCTGTCCACCCTGCTCCATCTAACTCCCATGCTGTATTAGTGTGTTGCTGTATGCTGCATGACTGGATACCTGGCCACCCCATCTGACGGCTACCAGTTTGCTCACCAGCCAGCACCTCATCACCATGGACAATATTCATTTTCCACTTCTTATTTGTACTATCTAACCCTATCTAACCCTTACAATGTTTGCTTACTATTCTGCTTACTATTCTGCACGTCCATTATGATACCCATTGCACTCCGAACCATCCCTGGAAGGACGGATCCCCCACTCTGCGTTCCTTCTCAAGGTTTCTTCCTTGTTGATTATGAGATTTTATTCTTGCCCTTTTGGGGCGCCTAGGGCTAGGGGGTGTCATAAATATATGGGCTGCAAAGCCCTTTGAGACATTAACCGTGAGATTGTCAACTATACAGCCCAAAATTAGCCAATAATAATAGTCCAAGTTCCTGAAATTAGCTTCCTCATGAAAATAATATATGACCCCTACTTAGTTTTGAATAATTTTCCCATTTCCCATTTTAGTTTCAACATTGCGGGAAAAAGAGAAGAGAAAATAGAGAAGAGAAAATAGAGAAGAGAAAATAGAGAATGAATATTTCTCCCAACCATTGCTGGCACAAAATGGTCACGTTTGGAAGGAGGAACAACTCCCTTTTGCTTTCATCCCATCCCAGAAAGGTCACATAAATGCAGGAGAACTGGTCTGATAACATCCCAGCGATTCAAACAGGAGGATCTTTGGCATCAGCAGTAGTTACTTGGGTATGTCAAATAAACAATGTGTTGAATAATTGTTTTGCAACAGATTTGGTGTTCTTTTTGTATTGAATAAATTGTTGAGTAAGTGGTAATGCAGTAATGCTTGAATTCTCAAATTTGTTGAAATGGCAGGCATTTTTCCAGTTTTCCAGATGGCACAAATCAGGTTACAATAGTTTTTTTGAATACCAATGTATGAAAGCATAATTGTTAGTCCTGTGTTTCTTTTGATTTATTTGCATGGCTTGCCGTTTCAGACATAAAGTACATCTTATCTTATAAAACAGGGTTGGGCATTCTCTCAGTGATGGTGAAAAAAAGTACCTTTCTGGTAGAAAGCCTTCTGTTCAGCAGTGTCTGGAGAAGAACTACATTCCTTGTACTTTGGTGAGTGTGGTGGTATGGATTTTTAGTATTTGTGTATTTTTTAAGCAACATTATTATGCATGTTGAAGTAAACATCTTTATAAATGCATACATGTTCTACCACGCTACTTTCATTAGCCTATATTTACATTCACATTTACATTTAGAGCATTTGGCAGACGCTTTTATCCAAAGCGACTTACAAAAAAGTAACACATTTGTCGAAAGAGGGAGACAACACTATATCGCTGAAGGTAGACTGCAATTAGAACAGAACAAGTTACAAGCATTCCTGGTTGCCAGGTCAATAGAACAATAGAACAAGAACTGTCGTGTGTGTAACAACTTGTGAGCATGCTTTGTCCATTGTAGAGGAATGTACCCAACATCGCTATACTGGGCTCTGGAGGGGGACAGAGAGCCATGGTTGGGATGCTGGGCTCACTGTACCAGATGGGGAAGCTGGAGCTTCTGGACGCTGCCCTCTACATGAGTGGCGTCTCTGGGTCAACATGGTAGGTCTCGCCGCCCGTTTCCATGGAAAACTGGCTGTATGCATCTTTCTTTCTGTCTTTCGTTCTTCATTTATTATATATGCTGAACGTCAACGTTTCTGAACCAAAAATGCTTTGTCATATCAACATTTGGCGATATGTGTATAACAACGTTATAGTGTTTTAACCCTCTCATGCTCTGTTTACAACTCTCAAATCTAACCTACGGCAGCTTTTTTTTCTCAATTTATGTTATATGATACGATGAAAGAAGTGGATGGTTGAAATGAACACAAGATAGAGGATTCATGGATGTCTTCTGCTTCCTTACAGGTGCATGGCTTCTGTTTATGAGACGCCTAATTGGTCATCAGATATCGAGCAGATAGAGAGCATTGTGGAAAGAATTGGGCACGGCAGCGTCAGCCTAAAGGACAGAATTTCCAAACTCATCAAATATTATCGACATAACAAAGACAATTTCTCATTGACAGATGCCTGGGCTGCACTGGTACTGCCTATGATGGTCAAGAAAGTAGGAAAACCAATATTCAGAATAGAATTCTAGTATATTTCTATCATATATTTCTATCTTAAAGGTACAAATGATAGGGGGAGTGCCACACTAGGTGTCCATATTTCTCCTCAGATAGACGAATCTACGCTCTCAAATTACCAAACGAGCCATGACAAGGATCCATATCCCATCTATACAGACATCGACCAGGACCGCAAATACGATCATTTGAAACACGGTAACTGCCGTCAAATTACTATCTGGCAATGGTTTTGGAAATTCCCAGTAGGCCTAATGGAAATTGAGACAATCACAAGGCTTCCCAATATCAGAGAAAATGTCAATATGTATCTTTAAATTTGTATCTTACACTATGTATTTTATCAATTGATGTTAAGTAATGATCCAAGCTTAAAATCAGTAACATTGCTGTTTGATTATTATTTTAGAGCGCTACATTCAATAAAAGTCATAGTTGAATTGGTTCGTAATGTGTTTGACTGTACAGAAAGCTTCTTTGAGCTAACCCCCCATGAGGCTGGATACACTCTAGCTGGAGCCTTTGTGGAAACCTCCAGTTTTGGAAGTATCTTTGAAAACGGCCAGCTGATACAGGAAAATCCTGAAATGGACATGACGTATCTTCAAGGTACGCGACAAGAACAATTATAAACAGCTGTTTGTACCGTCAAGTTAATTGTTATTTTAACAGTCTGCGCTTTGCTTAGGTGTTTGTGGAAGTGCTCTTGCTGACAAGGAAGACATTCTGAAGGTTTTGAAGGACTGGCTTGAAAGTATGCCACAAAATATACTACACATAATATCAGAGTACACCTAACATGCTGTTTGTAACATGTAATTAGTACTAAAATATGTTTTCTTTAGATGGGGATAACATGAAGGCCATAAAGGACCACAAGGGTTTTCAGCTTCTTGATAAAATGGTAGAACTTCAGCTCTGCCAGTTCACCGGCTCTGACCCGACTCCTATTCTTCAGACCACAAATGCGCTGCTTGAAGGTGACATTTAAATACAAATCAATACATATCTTTTTTTGCTGATATTGATATGCTATGGTTGTTCTTCATTTTAATTAGCAATGATTTTCAATGTTTCCTATTGTATACAGGAAACAGTGGTTTGGACAGCCTCATGATCAACTCTGAAGACGAACAGATTCACAGTCTCACTTCAGCTGTTTGTCAGTCCTTTTTTGATTGGCACAAAGACTTGGAAAACGGTTTGTTGGGGGTGGTACCTGCCATGTATAGCACAAACTTTAACTCAAACTTTAGTTTTGGACTAACTTTTTTTTTGTTACAGAGGAATTGGTTGTTTTTGTGAAGGTCCTTGAGAAATTAAACGAGAAGCCACCAAATGAAAAACCAGTTGAAGGTAATTTATCCATCCATCCATCCATCCATCCATCCATCCATCCATCAATTAATTTGTACCATATGTGGTGCAGGTGCCAGCAATGCCAATAATGAAGAAGAACATTTGAACAAGTTGATTGACACTGTCAAAAGTAAGTGTTTCTTCTTTTTCTTCTTCTTCTTCTTCTTTATTATTTCTTCTTCTTTACTATTATTATTATTATTATTATTATTATTATTATTATTATTATTATTATTATTAGTTGAATTTATTGTTTATTTGTCAGGGACCATGCACAATTCAGAATGAGCTTCACAGTAGTCCCTGGGCAGGGATGCAGTAATATATGAAAATACAATATAAATACATAAAAATACAATAAGATAAATTGAATCACTACAATGAAATTGAAAAGGTAATACTGTAACAGTAGTATTATAATGGTTTTATAACAATTTTAAACCCACCTCGCTCCCACTTCAAATAAAACATACATATACAATCAACAAAAAGGAAACTACAGATGCCTACAAAACTGTGCATGCTTAAGCCAGACTTTCAATAGCGATTTGAAACTGGTCAAACTGGAGATGTGGAGTCTCTGATTTCCGTGGGGATTGAGTTTTTGTATTGCTTTGATGGAGAAAGCCGATTGTCCAAAGGCTGGCCTTCTAAAATGAACCACACAGTATATTGTAGGAATGTTGGTGCTACATCCCACCTAAGTGGCTCAGGACACAGGTGGATGTTGAATAAACCGGTTTATTGCAGAGTTTGCAGTTGACGGAAGACAGAGCAGGTGGTACATGTTAGCATGCTAGCGCTCTCCTGAGTGTGTGTGGTGAAGGCTGGTTTAACCTGTGGGCATTGATTAGCCAATGCAACCCAGTGTGCAGCCTCACCCAACCCCAGACTAATCAGCCTGACTCGGGCCAGGTGAGGCTGCTCATACCAGCCACCAACCACACATGCCACACACACATATATATATATATATGTGTGTATATATATACATATACATATATTATAAGTCTCACTATTCAGCAACCTAGGTGACTTAGAAATAAGATACGTTTGCCACTACACTTCCTTTAGGAGAGGCGGTGGCATTGGGGAGCCATGATGGGCCAAGGATGATGCTGCAGGTGTTAGAACTGAACCGCTGCATCCTCAGAGGAGAGGACTGGACTCATTTGGTTGATGAGTTGAATGCACTACTCACAGGTACCATCTGCAAGTGATTTCAACTTATCTCAACCAAGAAATATGTGTAACACGTAAACTTATATTGTCAGTCGAATGTAAAACAACTCGTATCTGTTACGATTCAGAATGGTGGAACCCAATTGCATGACACAGGTGGAATTGTAGAACAGGATTTATTTCTAAAAAGGATAGTCAGACAGGCTAGGGGTTCAGCAACAGCAGGGTAAACAGACAGGCGAGGGTCGTACACGAGTAGACAATCCAAAAGGCAGGGAATAAGCTAAATAAAAAGGGATCACTGGGGAGAACGTAGTAACATGAGGTGAGAACTAAACAGAGAACTGGAGTAAATGCTTGAAATGCTGTAAACGTGACTACCACTTAGAGAAGGCAGCGATCTGGCGAAGAGCAGGTGAAAAGCCGGGTATAGATACTGCCAAGATGAGCTTGATGAATCGCAGGTGAGTAAACTTGGTCATCGGGGAGGAGCCAGAGATAGAGAGTAGACAGTGACACAAGTGTTGGGCGTGACCAAAGAGTAAGCAGGTACATGTGTAACAGTATCAAGTTCTGGACAATTCCTGAACTGAAGTCCAATTAGTAATCGTATTGAATCACAAATATTTGATTTGCTATGTTAATATCTGTCCATTATACTGCATTCTGCAATCCGAGCAAATGCATGACATTAATATTTGTCGCAATAGTACGATTCACAACTTGGGAAGAAGCAACAGATGCTAATCAAATGAGGCTAATATGTATTTTATCAATGTTGCAGGGAAGAATACCGTGAGAGGAAGAGACTTGACCATCAACAAAGATGAGTGGATCAAAGCAGAACCACAGTCCAGGAGGAAACTTGCGCTGGGACTCAGATTGGAGATTTGCAAATCGTTCTTCAGTTGGTTTCCCGACATGAGAAACGGTGTGAATTTCCTTTATGCACTTACACAAATATTTGTATTTTATGCATGAATTGAAACCAATCACTTTAATACCATCAAATATTAAACTATTCTATTTTTCACAGTCATCTGGGACTGGATTGTCAGAGCAATTAAGAAATTTCTCGAAACGTTCTGGATTTGGGGATCCAATTATAATTACCTGTATAACATGAAAGGTAAGCTTCTGGTTTCATGCCGTTCTCTGAAAACACTGCATTCTGCCAATCATTCTGTTAACTAAAGCAAGTATGTATTTGATATCTTTCATGGTTTGACATATATCCTGTTCTGCAATGTGTTAAGATGCTCACCTTCCCCCATCCCTTATAATGAGTAAAACCAGTCACTTTGAGGATGCCGCATTGCTGCTCAACTCTCCCTACATGAGTGTACTGAGAGCTGAGCGAGAAATCGACCTGATCATCTCCTTTGACTTCAGTGAAGGAAATCCAATGGAGGTAAAAATTCTACACCTCAAGAAAACTAATATTCCCTCTCAAATAAAAACAGTCGGCATGGATAAGATAAAAAACCTAAAACAATATTTCCCCCATTTCGCTTAAACTCCCCACATGCAAAAATCGTCCAAAATGTTGTATCCCATCGTGTAGTTTGGTTTAATCTTGTCCGGTTTTGACCCTCCATTCACTTGCATTGAGCAGGCTAACAACACCAGCCTGATAATCACCCTGAATTTCTATTGTGTTTCACTTCACAATTCTGAATCTAAGAACATTTTTAAAAAAGTGTGTGTGGATTCAGGGGCTGGAACCAGGCAATAAAAACACATTCCCAATATCTAATTGTCATTATGATATGCATAGGCCTATCTATATTATAGTCTAGCTGCGTTTCTTTATCATTTCCCTTGTTAGTTTTCATAAAACTTTTGTATGCAAATACATCTGCCTTTTAACAGGAACTATTTCACATAGGCCTGCATTGTGTGCAGATTCGGTCAAACGCAGAAGCGTGTTGAGGCCTAAAGCATGGATGTAGAGCCGTGTTCCCATCTGTAGCCTACCCCAGCTTTGTAGCAGCTCTGTATTCTGTATACTCTGCCGCTTCAAATATATATGGCTCAGCATAGTAGGTTTCTCCTCCTGTCGTGGAGTACTCTAGCCATTCTTCACTTAGGTTCGATGGGTTAGGGCTAACCACACGATGGGCTAACTACAACTTATGATAACTACGTTTATTCTTATAATATGATTGCCGAACCCAATAAAGGGGTGCGATTAACATGAAGAAATGATAGGGAGTAAACAAACACAAACAAAACAATAAAACACACAAAACTCAACCTGGTTAATCTGAAAAGGAGAATTAAACCTATGCCTTCTAAAACTTGGTAAACCGTACAAAACCATCTTGATTATTTCCCTAACTTGAAGCTCAACCTCGACAAGACTGAGGTTCTCTTCATACCAGGGAAAGACTGCCCCCACATGGACATCACCATTGAGGACATAACAGTATCCCCTTCACCGCCCACAAGGAACCTCGGCGTGGTACTGGATGATCAACTGTGCTGCAACCCCAACATAACTGCAGTGGCCACATCTTGTAGAATTTCCCTCTACAATATCCAGGATCCCGGCCTTCCTCACACGAGAAGCAGCACAGATGTTGGTCCAAGTGCTTGTCATCACCCGCCTCAACTACTGCAACTCGCTCCTGGCTGGACTCTCGGCCTCCGCAATCAAACCTTTGCAACGCATTCAGAATGCCGCAGCATGCCTTGTGTTCAACCTACCCAAGTTCTCCCACGTTACACCCCTCTTCTACGACCTCCACTGGCTCTCTGTAATCGCTTGCATAAAGTTCAAGACATTGGTTCTGGCCTACAAGGCTGTCAGTGGAACTGCCCCCATCTACCTCCAAGCACTAGTCAGACCTCTTGCCCCAGCTCGAGCACTCCGCTCAATGACTTCAGCTGGCCGCCTGGTACCACCATTGCTAAGAGCAAACAAACGTTGCTCCACAAAGTCACAACTCTTCTCTGTCCTTACACCGCAGTGGTGGAATGAGCTCCTGACCGATGTCAGGACAGCAGAATCGCTCATCAGCTTCCGCAAGAGACTCAAGACCCACCTATTGAGAGTTCACCTGGACTCTGCATAGCTTCCCTTCTTTCCCACCTCTCCTCCCTAACCCTCTCCCACCTACTCGAACAGGGCTCGATTCCCATCCCCTCCTGGATTCCTAGCACTTGTATGTTTGTACATTGTGGCACTGTGTAGCTTCGTACATAGTGCCACATGTTAGTATGTCCCGGCACTTCGGCACTTGGAATAGCACTCAGCATTGTGTAGCATCGTATCTTGGCTACCTCGCTGTTTTACAGTAAGGGGTCAACCTAGCAATTATAAGTTTGTAACTTGTTCTATTGGCCTGGCAGACCGTCAGCGATTTATTGTTGTTTCCCTCTTTCGACAAATGTACTTATTGTAAATCGCTTTGGGTTTGGCGTCTGCCAAATGCCCTAAATGTAAATGTAACCTACTGCATTAATCAGTTTTTTTTTGAATTATTCAAGAACATCATTCAAGAAGGGAAAAATAAGTGTTTTGTAATACAACCATATACAAATCTATGTTTATTACAACTCAAATGGGTTGCTTTCATGTCACGTTGTATTTGATTTATTTATGAATTGTATTTGTCTTTCATTTCAGACTGTGGCTAAAACAGGTGCTATGTGTAAGGATTTGGGCATCCCTTTTCCATCCATCAAATACACAGAAAGTGACTTAAAGTCTCCAAAAGATTTCCATGTGTTCTCGGACTTGAATAAAGCCCCCACTGTAATCCACATCCCCTTATTCAACGTTAAAAACTGTGGTAGGTTATATTAAATATACAGACACTAAACATGTTGCACACATGCTGTACAATTCACAATGTCAAATATGTTTCATGCGTTCAGGGAGCAAGCTGGATGACTACAGAGAGAAGTATCGGACGTTCCAGTTACCTTACAGCCCAGAGATGGTCGAGGAGCTGATGAAGAAGGCCGGTGAAAACGTCACTAACAACAAGGACAAACTGTGGAGGGAGATCGCGTCCATCGTCAAGCGGAAGTGACCCGCTGCCATGTGAACAAGCGCAAACGACGTCTCCTCGAATCAACACATTAATGCACGTTAATGCTTATTGCTATCAAGATATGTCTTTGGTAATGAATCGTAAACATAACATACGGAATATGTTTGAAATATGACGGTAGTTGTGATCTGATGTTGTGATTGTTATGATGATGATCTTCAGTGCTTCAAATGCATTTCATTCAAATCTATTGCCAATAAACACACGCTTAAAGATTCATCATCATGACTGAATGAGACATTCTTGGTTTAGTTTCTAATCATGTGTAATTGTCCTTCGGTTTGCCAAAACACCACAAGAGTGCTTTTGCTTCCTCTTGGCCTCAAGCACAAACACTTTACTTAAATGACTAGCTTGCAATAAGTAAGCTGTAAGTAAGTACTTGCAATAAGTAAGTGAGTAATTTAGTAATCATACAACAACAATAAACACCAGACAAACTTCATTA
The DNA here is from genome assembly GCA_900302375.1 of Bathygadus melanobranchus. NCBI lineage: Eukaryota > Metazoa > Chordata > Actinopteri > Gadiformes > Macrouridae > Bathygadus > Bathygadus melanobranchus. The sequence continues at coordinate 4,421 of OMKP01069438.1, read as the reverse complement.
CGACTCAGCACATATTTGTTTCATAAAGCATGCTCATTCATACACTATACACTACAGATTTAGAGACCTTCTCTCAGTTGAATATGGTTTTGTATGTTTTCACGTGTTCAGGATGCGTTTGTTTCGTTCACCGTCTCACACGTGCTGTCTCACATGCTTACCTCTGCTTCTGACACTGGTTTCCTGGTTCACCTGACAAATGACAGAGGCCTCAATGGACACCACTAAAATAGCCGAAGAGGGGCCCACAACAAGTCTATGAAGAAAGTGGGGGGGTTTCAATATGTTGTAGCTTTTGAGGCACAGTCATGTCGAGGCCTCTCCTTTATGTGTGCGTTGGTTCGGCCTCATTGTATAAATGCCCCTTGTGTCTCAAGTTTCAAGGCTTCTTGTTTTGACCAACCCAACAGCAATTACACACAATTAGAACATGACCAAATCATTTCTCACTCAACTCATGATAAGAGATCAATCTTTTGAGCTTGTGTTGGCAAGGACATTTTAAGCGCTCATGAGGAAATCACAACAATACCAAATGTCATCAAATAGCTTTAGTCAACAGATTTACAATTTGCTGTGCATTGATTTCAGAGAACGGAACAAAACACGAAGGCCTAATGTTCATGTCATTTGTTTCAATGAGGCATAAAAGTCAAAAACACTGTATGAACTAGATTTATAGTATGGATCATGTCGGGAAACCAACTGAAGAACAATTTGCAAATGTCCAATATGAGTCCTAGCGCAAGTTTCCTCCTGGACTCCAGTTCTTTGACTCATCTTTGTTGATCCTATTGAAAGTCAATTTATGACTTGCGCCGTTCGAGTTTGGTGTTCCTCAGACCCTAGCAACTACCAACAACACCAGACCCTAGCAACTACCAACAACACAGGACTTACATTTGTTTCCAAATTTCTGTGAAGAATCTTCCACCAAAGAGCTTAAGTGAAATCACCATCAATTTTTTTCTTTGGGAGTCTGTCCAATGTGATGTTACTGTAACTTAATTACATCGCTAATATTAACATGCTTAACAGGGGTATGCTACCCTGCAACTATGAGGTCTTTTACAGTCCTTTGCTCTTATAATTAAATAAATCAACAAATAATGAATACATAGGCAAAGGAATAAATACAGAAATGGTGAAGGTGAATGAAACATATCCTGAAAATATACAAAACCATATTCAACTGAGAGACGTTTTCTAAATCTGTAGTGTGTAATAACACATGAAAGGGCATGCTTTATGAAACACAATGTGCTGAGTTGGAATGCAGTTCTTTGTGGTGTTTACTGTTGCAGTGTTGTATGATTACTGAATGATGTGTGCAAAAAATGAAATTGGTACGAAGCCCTGGAGATTTAGAAAACAAACACAAGCATGGACACTGCAGAAGAACAGCAAAAGTACTAAGTTGTGGTGGCAAACTGAAGGACAATGACACATAATTAGAAACGAAACCAATATTTTCTTCTTTGAGCTAGCGTTTATTGGTGAACAAAATACATTTTAAGCACT